>JAVSCE010010410.1:0-197478 GCA_032199065.1 Smutsia gigantea
CACACCCCAGCTGCAGAGGCCCCCTTTCCCTGCCATGGAGAGAGGTCTGGAGTGTTTGACCTGAGACTGGGCAGAGGGCAGGCCATCTTCTGGCCTTCCGTGGACTCTACATCCATGCTGGGCCTCCACAGAGAGACCTGACAGTGTCATCTCAGCCACCCATTGACACTCTGCCTAAAACACAAGGACAGTTCAGCTAGTAGCCAACCAGCACCCTAGGGAGCAGGGTGCTGCTCTGAAATCCCCTACACAACACACTGAAGGGCAAGCCCTCTTCCTAGGGCCACACTGCCAACAGCCGGGAGCCATTGTTCCTACTGGAAGCCACCAGGGTCTTGCCAGCCTGCCCTCCTTCCTCGCCCTGCTGCCACTGTCCTCACCACAAGCTCCTAGGAAGGCAGGGCACTGCTGAGCTCACGGGAGATTCTGTGATGGCCAGAATGATGGGGCAGAAATCAGAAAGCCAGTGACCCAGGCGCTGGCCCTGCTGCCCTGGTTGGGGAAGCGTACAGTGCAGAGGGCCCAGGGTCCTCCCTTCGGAGGTCAGAATCAACAGATATGCACCTGACCTTTCTTACCTGGTTGCTGTAGCATTTGATTGATATTTTGTTAGACAGGGTCATCAAGGGGTTCCTCCTACATCCTCCCCATCCCTTGCTGAAGGAGTGGCTCCTACCCAGTCATCAACCTATCCCTGGCCTGAGCCTGGAAACATGGGGGCTGCGCCTGCCCACAGGCACAACTGTGGCCCGCTGGGCATCTGAGGCACCCCCACTCAGATGAAGTAACGGAATGTGCTCTAGAAGGCAGGTGAGAATGCATGGGGAGTCCAAGACAGACACACTGGAAGGAGAGAGAGACTGAGGGAGGTGTGCGATTCAAGGTGCCGCAACCAGCCGGGACACACTGAGACTCCCCTCTTTGGGGCTAAGTGAGTCCACCCCGTACAGCTGCCCTGAGTCCTGAACATCTAGGACCATATGCTGCCCATATCTGCATTCCCATAAGACTGGGTCAGCTTAGAGCCAGCACCAGGCAGACTGCTCTGTGGATGAGGGGCTGGCAGTGAGAGTGGTCCTTACGGTAGACACTGCAATTTACCCCAGGGATGGAAAGTTGGGCTCCAACCGTGCATAGAAGCAGTTAGTTCTGACCCCAAAAGATAAGCATCCTGCATGTACCTGCCAGGAAACACTAGCTGTTGGATTCCCTGGTGAGGCTCCCTGGTTTAGCCTGAAATAATCTTGGGTATTCATCAGTCTGATTGTGGCAGGGCCCGGCATTCACCCTGGTGCTCTCATCAGCCCAGTGGGCTGGAGTCAGTGGACTTCCTGCTCCAGGCCCTTCACATGAAAGAACCAGTGAGTCACGACTGCCCTTGACTGCTCATCCCAGCTCAGAGAGACAGGCTCTGCAGCTGACAGCCACCACCGGCAGAGAGGGAGGCAGAGAGAAAGAGAAAGAGATAGGAACACAGAAAGGGAGAGAGAGAGAGAACTGCTCCATCCAGCCCAACGCTCCCCCCCTTCCCCCCAGGAACTGTCAGGCTCCTAGAACATTCCCCAGCTGCCTCTGAGCCCTTCCCCTACTGCTTGCAAAACAGCTCCACTTTATCTTGTTCATATGCAAGGTTTCTAATATTTTGAGTAAACAAGAGAGGTATTGCCTTCTTTTCCTATGTGAAAAGAAATAGCACACCTGTACACCCTGATGAGAGTGGCAGTGACATCCAGGGCTGCCTGGACTTCCCTTTTATTTTAGGAGAACTTCCAGAGCAAAGGAAGTATTGTTGGGCAGCTGTGTCTGGGTAGGTCTCTTCCTGCGCTCCAGGTGAAACCTCAACCCCTGGGAGGGGTTCTTGACTCTGGGAAAGAATTCTCAAACAGGTCAGACAAGTGCAGGTAAGGAAGGAATTCATTAAACCAAGAACAGAAGCAAATGTCAGCAGCTGTGCAGGCAGCAGGAGGAGAGGGAAGTCACTGAACTGCTCTGTGTGGGGCAGATCCCTCGACAGCTCCCGAAGCCAGGATCCACTGGCGCCCAGTGTCCTCATGATCTGCACTATGGGGGAATTATATCCCTAGCACCCCAGAATGTGGGGGAGCTGCAGAGCACTGGATGGAGTGAGATTATGTTCTGAGAACTTCTTCACTACTGGTCTGAAATGAAACAGGGAGAGAGAAAAGGACTGTGCTGAGACGAGAGAGCTGAGTGACACAGCAAAGTGACAGACACTTTCCACCAAGGTGGAGGTCAGCGAACTCTTGTCTTTATCATGGAAAAGAGTTCAGAGACAAGTGCAATCGGCTTATGCAGCAAGAAGATGTATTTAATACAAGACAGCACACACTCAGACGCTTGGGTGACCTTAGAGAGGAGGCCCACCTTAGGGTTTAGGGCTGGGGTTTTACGGGGCCCTTTGGTAGGGGTCAGCATAAGGCATGGTGTATACAGGTGATTCATAATTCCTTTGAAGTTTTGTTTTAAGAATAGGGTTGTTCAGGTGACTGTGTTGATCTGGATCTCCGCATGGGGTCATTTACACTCAGAGGTCTGTTTCTCATCCTGGTTACAAAGTTACTTAATTAAGGGGCTGGAAGAAGAGGAAGACTAGCTTAAGTTAAGAATAAACTGAGTTTTTTTCACAGGCTAATAGGCTTTACAAAGGCCTGACCCTCGTCCCATTTCCCTGCTCCCTCAAAGGTGGCAAATTCCACCCGTGCTCTCGTCCACTCAGGCCCTAAGATGCAAGCTGCTGGCTTTGTTTCAGACACTCACCCTCCTCCTGCCTCCGGCCACTGCAGACAGCAGGTGGAGAGGGAGCAGAGCTCCCGCCTGGCTGCAGGGGAAGGACGCCCACAGGGGTGCGCCACGTGCTGGTGCCGCGGGTGCCCTGGCCCTGCCCTCGGATAGCAAGTGCTCCAAAGCGGTCTCCTATGCACTTGCCGCTCTTTTTAGTAGGGTCCCTGGACGCTCCTCTTGGCGCGGATGATCTCCACTAGCCGCGGACATAGATGTGAACACAGAAGCGTCTAGTGGGACTGTTCCGGGAACAGCGTGAGGGCCAGGGGCTGGTGCGGCCCAGCCCTGCCAAGCTTTCTTTCTTTGGGACGCTGAGTTTCCCAGGGCTCCATCTATACCATCCTTTAGAAATTGCTCTGCCTTTCTCCTTTAATGGATTAGCCTCCTGCCCTCAGAGACCCCTGAGAAGAGTTTTAAGGTGAAAATTCAAGAATGTAAATATTGGGAAATAAACCTTTAAGGTGTAAATTAAGGGGGAAATCCCTTTGCTATGGGAGGGCTCACCAGGGGGAGTCTGCCGAGCCCCCTCCCAGTTGCCGACCCCTCCACAGCTCCTCGGACCTGGCTTGCCAGGCACCACAGTGTGCTAGCACTGGGCAGCTGAGGAGTTTGCAGACCTGAGAACACACGCAGCAAGATGCCACCAGGCCTCAGGGTGCTGCCCGGCCCCAAGAAGAAGAGCCAGGGGCCCCGTGCAAGCCCTGTGAAAGGAATCCAGCAGCAGGAGAGCTCACCTGGCTGGCATGTGGGGAAGGCAGGTCTTCCCCCGCTGGCCTGACCCCCTGACTGACCTGAGGTGCCCCAGCCCACTTGGACAGGTGGTCTCTCCCCGTGCCAAGGGAGCCCTCAGCGCCCGTCAACAGGTGCCCCCCGTCCCGCCTCTGCACTGCTCGCAGCTCAGCTGCCAGGTGGGGGCTTCCCTGCTCCCCCAATTCCAGCCGGGTGGGGCTCCCAGATGAGGGCCCCAGCCAGCCCCTCTTGCCCCAGCTGGCCCTGCGCAGGGCCTTCCCGCCCACTGTTCCAGCCTGGAGAGCAGCAGGCCCAGCCCTTGGCTGTCCTTGGCTGACAGTCCCCAGAAGGAGCTGGTTCTCACTCTGCTGGTGCGACCGTTAACCCCACGTGCTTGCAGACTTCTCAGAGCAGGGCTCAGCGGAAGGGCTTTCTCTGCACACCCGCAGGCTTTACCCCAAAATGCCACCCACATGCAGGTTGCCGTGGCTGTTGCCCTGTGTCTTTCTGGTCACTCTAACTGCTGAAGTGGAGCACCCATGCTGGCAACTGAGCTTGAGAGCGGACCGTGCCCAACTCAGAAATGTGGTGAAGCAGCAGGCCAGCACCTCGCTGTCCCGGGGCCACTGGACAGACAGGTCTATCAGACGGTGTCTGAACCTCCCCAAAGGCAGATTAAGGTGCTTGAATGCACTGAGAATAGATGGACTCAAGTGCTGACAGGCTGCCACCGTGTCCAGCTCTCCCAGCCCGCAGCCCGTGTTGCGAATTTCCACATGGGAGGCTTTGTTGGTCTGGATGAAGGGAGGGGAGGTCTGAGATGTACTTGCAAAGCACTTCATATACCGTAGCACTGTGTGAATGGGGCTGCAGGCCTGATGGCAGCTCAGACACCAGGTTGAGGGAAGAAGTGCACAGTCCCCCCCACCACACACACATATACACACATGCACACATGTGCACAGCACACTGTGAAGACAGTGTTGGAAAGTAAAACCAAATGCCTGCCCCCACCTCCACCCCTGTCGGTGTGGGAAGAGGACCAGGCTGGACAGAAGTCCCAGGAGGCACAGCTTCATCAAGAGTGAGACAGGGACTGTGGGCTTAGACAGAGTAGGGTGAGGGCCTCCAGAAAAAACGAAGCAAGATAATCACAGAGCAGTGTAACAATGTGCAAAGAAACCCCTACCAAAACAAATAATTTGCAACCGGGGCAATTGATTTAGCAAGCAAGCCCAGTCATAAACAATGTAGTAAAAACAGGAAAGATTCCATCCTAAAGATAAGATTGCATGATGTTAAAACAAAATTAGTTAAAAAGTAAGCTTCTTAACATACTCTTTAACAGACAATAACTCAGCCACCTTGGGAGCAAAGCAGGCAGCCTTGAGTGAGGACCAGGAACCTATCCTGGGAGGAAATCAGGGCAGTAAATTTCTTGTAAATAACCAGGAGGGCTGATAAGAAACTTAATGTCTCTTCAAAGACAAACATTTGGGACCACTTAGCAGGTCTGCATCCCTAGGCCTTTGTCTCTCAACCGCCTCTAAATCCCCTAGAAGACACACAATCCCAGGCTCTCTTGTCCCCTCCTGGCATGAACCAGGAGCTCTGTCCTCTCACTTCATCTCTAAATAAAAGCCTCTGCCTTGCTCTCTTACCTTGCGTGTTCTTCGACTCTGTGAACAAGAACCCCGCATCAGGGGAACACCGCCTGGAGCAAGAGGCTTTGCCTCCCACCTCTCCACCCTCTGCCCCGCGGGAGAGAGGCTCCAAGGAATCGCTCACAGGTGAGGGAGCAGAGGCACTGGCACTCATTCCCAAGGTGGATGCTGACTCTGCAGGAGGCCTGCCTTCCCGGGTGTGGGGCAGGGGTGGGACACATGTCCCGCCATTCAACAGGGGTCTGGTGCCTATTTTTGAAGTCCCTGAAGGCAGGAGGTGAGCTGAAGCAGTCAGACCAGCAGGACCCAAACTCACCAAAGTACAGTGTGCCTGGGAAGAAAGGTGCCCTTTCACACACCCTCCACACCCTCACAGCTGCCTGAGGAAGAACACAGGGTTGGGGTGGCCTTGAGGCTCTCAGGAGGCCTCCAGGCCGAGGTTGCTAGGGGCAGAGCTTGCACCAAAGACAGGACATTGAAGGGAGACAAAGGCCAAAGACATCTTGCATCAAAGTTGAAGTCACTGAAGGGATAGACAGGCCAAGCAGAGGCTGGGTGGCACACCCACGCTGACCCACACAGCCTGCTGGTGGGCACTCTGTCTGCAGAGACCAGCAGCAGCAAGACCAGACCCAGGGCCTGGGCCCTGTTCCCACCTGATCCCTGCACAGCACACAAACACCTGTCCCACCACCAAGTGTGCCAATCCTGTGCAGGAAAGCAGCACAGGGAAAGTGACATAGTTGCCCTACAATAACACAGACGTCACGACGACTGCTGACTGGCTGCAGTCCTCACCCTGGCCTGCTCTGGGAGGAAGGGTGCAGGCAGCTGCTGCAGGTGAACCCGGCCTCTGGCACTCAGTGCCAGCACCAAAGGGGCACGGGCATTCTTCTCGACCCTGTCCCCTCGAAGGATCAAAGGCAGCTATCTTTTCACAGCAAGGGCAGGAGCAGACGGTCACCGTCCTGCCCCAGGGGCTGTGCCGACCTGCTGTCTGTACTAATATGATCTACAGGAGCCTTGTCACGGGCTGCTGCACTGATGGCTCCATGCTCATCGATGCTGCTGAACCTGGCAAGATACACATGTGCCAGGGGATGGGAGTGGAGCCCCATGAAGACTCAGGGTCCACTGTATGAGTGAGCTTGCAGGGGTCCAGTGATTTGGGGTGTGTCCTTTAAGTAGATGATGAATGGTTGCACCTTAAACCTCTGCCATTAATAGAGGGGCACAGGTTTTGGTAATCGCCCTGAGGAATCGATCAAGCCCATGGTCACACTGCCTTGGGTGGGCTGGGTTCCTACCGTTGCCCGCCTGTGGCTGTCAGTCAGCACAGACACTGAAGTGTGCCAGGGAACCTGTCAGGTCAAGACATTTTCCTCCCGGGCCCCATTAAGTAGCAGCAAACCTTGACAAACAACTGTGCAGTAATTTGGGTTTTAGGTTTTAGAGACCATATATACCGTAGTTTGAAATAGCATTCCACGCACTCACCAGCATGTTCGAAAGGCTGCCTGTTCCCAGCGGGACCCAGAGCAGAAGCGGTTCTGTGGCAAGTCTAGGCTTGGAACAGGATGTCAACTGATGTGTTCCATGTGATTTGCAGAGCCAACGGTTCTAGAAGCATTTATGCAGATAAGGACACTGTAGAGGTTCTGCTAAGCCCTAATGTGAGAGCAGCGATATAGACCCTTAGAGTCAAGCAAGGCCACACCTCTGCAGCAAAGAACTACCCTCCATGTGAAAAACAGCTTCTGGCATGCTTTGGGGTGTTAGCACAGACTGGCTGGAAACACCGGCTATATGAGGCCGGGTGCATGCACCTGTATGAGCTTGCTTCCATCAGGTCCGCAGAGTTGGAGGAAGGCACAGTTACAGTCCATTGTGTGGAAATCATACATTGGGATCAGGCTGGACTTCCATGTCACCTACCTCCATTGTATGGGTGCCTCCTCCTAACCTACATGCATAGTCTGAGGGGTTCCCTTGGCAAGTGATGCAAGAGGAAGAAATTCCAGCCTGAAATGCACATGTGAGCACAACAGGCTAATGCCAGCCAGACATGGGCTAGTGCCACAGCATGACCCCTCGGGACAGCTGTAAGGTGCAGGAGATTCCCTAGCAGAAGAGCACAAGTGTGACACTCAGTGCTCCCATTTATGGAATGTCCAGACTCCAAGGCCAGCACCCTGCATGTTGATAAAGGGCCCAAAAGGAGCAAGATCAGAAAAGTAAAAACAAGACATTCAGGGAAGAGGCATATCGGTGGCCCTGCAAAAGAGGGCCTGATACTCGAAGACCTTTGTTTCTTCCATTAATACACACGGGAAAGTATTGCCTGCAACAGAAGCACCATGTAGCCAGGTGGCGCTCTGTAAGTGGGTCCAGCCAGTCCGCGTCCTCAGCTGGTCCACTGCTGACACCCCCGTGAGCAGTGTCCAGAAGAGGGGTGAAAGGTGTGCATGATCCCAAGAGTACAGCCCCCCTCACACCCAATCTAGTGCCTGCCAGCAGCAAAGACCAGCACTGAGTTTCTGGCACGGCACCATACTTCGGGGAGACCAGCCAGTCTGGAGGAGCAGACCCATGACCCCAAAGCATTCTATGTAGGAAGAGAGAGTGACTCGTCCTATTGAAGCAGACATATGCTTTAGCCTGGGTCTTCACTCCTGGTCCCTGCTGTCTTCCAGATACCCCATTTTGATGGCTTACAGAGATCCTGAACTATCGACATGCAGGCTATGGAAGATGAAAGATTCTTGTACACTGCTGCCCTCAAAAGGTGGAGTCCACACTCCTCCTTGAAACTGGGTGGGCTCCTGGACCCGTCGACTATGACAGGATGAAGCCATGCTGGCTTCCAGGCAAGGCTCTGGGTGCCCTCATATTCTGTTCTCTTGGGATGCTTACTCTGCGGGAAGCCACCAATGCATAGGAAATCCAGCCAGCCCGGGACTCCCATGAGGAAGCCCAGCATAGCCCCACAGAGACTCTGAGTGGGAAGAGAGAAACCCCACAGCCCCAGATACTCCAGCCATGTTGGCCATTGAAGAAGGCCTCTGACGGCTCCAGCCTCAGCTACCCAGGAGGGGCCGGAGGGAGAACACGAGCCATCATAATAAGTCATGGTTTTAAGCCACTAAGTTTTTAGGTGGTTGGTTGTGCTGTATTAAGCAATCAAGCAGTGTCTTATACAAGATTGTTTTGCACTAAGAGACCTAGTTCCAGGTAGAGAAGGTGGGAAAATCGGCACGTGACCGTGGGATTCACTGGTGTTACCATCGCCCAGAGCAGCTTACCTAGTGAGAATGACGGAAAGGCTTGTCGACAGCTCAGTAAGGTGCCAGCTGTGGGCCAGCACGTTGCAGGATTCAGACATGGTTCTTCAACACACAGGATTTGTGCTGAAACAATGGTCACTAAGTGGATCTGAGTCCCCAGTGCTCAAACCCAGGGGTGCCAGGAACAGAAGCCAGTCTGGTGCCTCACCGTTGTCCCCGGCCAGCCACCTGCATGGGGTGTCCTGTAGCCTCGGTCTCGGGCTCTGCCGGATGAGAAGTCCTGATCGCTGCCTGGGAGGGGCCGCTGCCTGTCTCCATTCCTCGGCGAGCCATGGCCACCATTCGGACACTTGGGCCTCTTATGCCCGTGGACAGGCCAAGCAAAGCATGGACGGATACCAGCAGGGCGGTCAAGCCTGAGAACCACGAACAGCAGGGTTTCGTGGGGCCCAGGAGGAAAACGCCTCAAACGGGCAGATTCACTGGGGCACTTCAGTGTCCCTGCCGAGTGACAACTGTAAGTGGGCGATTGTAGCAACCACTGCCCACAAAAGGCAAGGTGACTGAGGGTCTGATTCCTCAGGGCGAACTATTCAGATGAGCTGAAGTTCACTAAGCAGACGGATCCGGAATGGGGCTGGAGGAAGGAGGAGAGCCTCAGTCGCAACCGCGGGGCTGGCCGCAGCGGCAGCAGCCAGAGCTTGGTCTGGTAGCCGTCTTCATAACTTTTCAGTAGGTTGCCACTAGGCATCACCTTAAAGAACTGTTCTTGCCTTGCCCTTGCAGGAAACCAGCAAGGACACGGTTCTCAGGTGCCCTGCAGTGGGCTGGGTGGGGGTGGGTCCGGTCACTGGTCACTTGAGATTCGGGCAACTGCCTGGCACCTGGCCCATTCTGCAGGCACAGAGCTGGGCTGCTCTTGCTATCACGGCAGCTGCTGCGCATCACTGTGCCCCTGGGGCTGCTGGCAGTGCCTCGTGCCACGTGTGCATATGCCCGGAAGCTCCTGCTTTTCCGGGGCTCTTGCCGCCTCTGTGGGGTGTGATGCCATGAACACGTGCACGGACACATCAAACAAAGGCACTCCTGTGCACGAGCACACGCGCGTGCCACACCCTCACATGGTCTCACAGCCTGACAAGCGTTAATAAGGGGATCTGAGGGGGCGACCCTGGCTGGCTCCCCACATCGGGAGGCAGCACAGGCTAGGGGGCCTTTTAGCCCTCACCGTGGGGTGCTAGACAGAACAGCTTACATAATCCGTCCCTTCTAGGTAAAAGTGAGGTTTTCAACAATCAGAGAAAATAAGTGCCCTTTAAGAGAAATGGGGATGTGCTCTGAATACCGGTATTTGGGCTGATTTAATGTCATCAACCTTATTGCCAAAAATGCTGATTTATCACCTATAGCAGGTCTCATGTTTGCTTATTCTTAAACGTGGAAACATTTTTTCCTAATCTGTTAAAAAAGGCCTTCCAAATGCAAAGTTTCATTGAGTTCGGAACCCATTTGTTAAAAACATATGAATGCAAGTCTTCCCAGTTGGTTTGCAGGAACATGATGGTGTAAGGGAGGACAGAAATTTACCTGCTGAATCTTACCAAAACTGTTCACATAACGGATGACTGACTAAAAACAGTATGATTTTGTAAGCACATCTCAGGGGGCAGCATCGTAAAACATTTACACATTTTTCTGAGGTGCTGTTTTTAACTGTGACAGCCAAGTATTGAGACAGGACCATCTTAGATTAGATGCTTGAAATCGAAATTTCACAATGTGCCAAACCAAAGTGTTAAAAGTAAGAGAGCATGTTCATTCACGCTAGCCTCCCTAAATAGATTATAATTATTACCTTTAAATTAGTAATGGTGTTAAATTGAGTGCAAAATGCCTTTAATAATAAATTAGCATTTTGAAACATTGCTTATTTCATTTTATCTCATCCTTTCTCATTTTCATGTAGGTTTTGTAGCATATTTAATATTCTAGTACAATTAATTACATACATAGTCTGTTACCAGTTGGTGGGCACGTGGTGACCGCTACCTAACGGTTGCTGTTCTTTTAAAGATGAACTGTAGGCGTTGGCCAATATTCAACGTTGTCTGACAACAGCCAGCGTTTGCTGCTGGCTGTGGAGAGGAGGGAGCATGCAGGTAAGCAGCAGATCGTATCCCTGCCCACGTGCTCTTCCAGAACGTGCCGCTCCCCCATGAGAGGGGAGACCTGTGTCCACTCCCCTGGCCCAGCGGCCACGTCCTCCCAGGCTGGGCACCAGACAGGCTTGAGGTGCTCGGTGGGTCCCCAGCCACCGTCTGAGAGCAAGTGAGCCAGAGCCGCCCAGCCTCGCCCCTCTGAACCCAGAGCCAGACAGGCAAGGATGAACCGCTGCTGTGGCTTTAAGCTGCTCAGTGTCGGGGGGCTGCTGCGTACCTGGGATGAGTAGCCTCTGAGTCTCATTGGTCATAAACAGCGTAGCCGGAACTCAAAGCCACAGCACCTGCTGCCACAGCCCACAGTCAGTGCCCACACCGGGCATTCCCAGTTCTCCAAGCCGTTGGTCCTCAGGAGAGCCTCGGGGAGGGCTGAAGAAACAGGAATGGGCCCTAATTCTCATGTCTCAGCAAGTGCCCTGCGGTGCCTTCCACAGCCCCCACAGAGGGTCCAGATGAGGTAAGGCAGGTGCCCTGCAGACAGGCGCGCTGTCCCTAGAAGTGCAGAGCAGCTGGGTGCTCACCTGTGAAGCCAGTGACCTCGGTTCCCAGCCCAAACCCCAGCACCCGAGGACCTCCTTCATCTGCCTGGCCGAGGGCATGGCACAGGGTGCACGGCTCATTATTGCATTGTTCTTAAAAGAAACAGTGGCCTGGGCAGCACAGTGCCACACCTGCTTCTCCAAAGCTGGAGGACAAGCAGCTGGTGCCCCAGCCGCATGGATGCGCCACGGCGCGCTCCCCGCATATGCGACCGTCCCCAATCCGTCCCGAGAGCCTGCTGAGCTAGTCATCTCACCAGAGGCTGCCCCCATCCTCTGTGTCCTGCCAGACCATGTGTGACTCATAACAAATGACACTTACTTTGGGACAAAACTTGGCATTCAAATGTTTGAAGGAAAAAATCTGAGGATGGTTTTGACAGGGATGAAGTGACACCCTTTCTGGGAGTTTTCATCTCTGCTTGGGGAAGGCTTTCGCAGTGAAAACTCGCTGTCCTGGAAGCCAGCAGGGTGTTCTTCCCGCTGCCTGTCACTCAAAACAGAAGTGTTTGGTTTAAGCTTGTGTTTCTCTTTAAGCTGCCCAGCACGTACTTTGCCCTGAGAGTGGTTTCACAAAGCAAAGATATTTATTTCCTGAGTTGCAGAAATCTGCACCCCTCCAAGCAACCTCTTACATGAGACACAGGGCGGGGCCACAACCCGACCCTGAGTCACTGTCGCGTTATCTTTGTTCTGGATGGATCAGGTCAGATGGTCAATCAAATAATTGCCAAGTGGGTCGGGCCAGGCTTTAGGAATATCCCTGTTTTTCTCCCTATTCTCCTGAAACAGGGTTCAAAGTCATCATGGGTGAGGTCACTGCTTCAGGCTGTGTGACTCGGCCTTTCGCTGTCTCTGAGCTTCTACCCCGTTCCTGCCTGTGCGCTCAGCGCCTGGAACATGCCAGAACATGCTGGAGTGTGAAGGAGCGTCCTGCCCAGATTTCTGTTGACTCCTGAGTTAGGAACCTACACTGAGGAGGCTGGAACAGGCAGTCAGCCTCCAGGCCTCACTGTCCCTGCCTGCAAAGCAGAGCAGATGAAAGGGATGATGTCTGGGGAACCCCAGACTCATTCTCCCACTTAAATGTTTCAAACAAACGAGCTGAAACAAAAAGGAGGGGTAGCTAATGGCAGGGCCGTGGGGTGCAGGCCTGGGGATGCTGGCAGAAGTAGAGACGGCCTCAAGGGAAGGGAGCTGCCTGTGTGGCCAGGCCACTTGGCAGACCTGGAAGTGGCAGGGAAGTTTCTGGGCTTAGGGTCTCTGCCTGTCCAAACAGAAGTCCACTGTGTCTCAGGCATCCCACTGGGAAGCACGTCTGGCCACTGCACATGACATATCAGCCGCCCAAAGCCTCCGGTCCCCGATTCCTGGAGCTGTAACTGTGACCTTACCTGGGAAAGGCTTTGTGGGTGGGATTAAGTTAAACATTTTGAGAAGAGATTCTCCTAGATGCTCAGGATGGACCCAAAACGCAATCTCAAGTGTCCCTGTGCGAGGACAAGCGTCCCTGACCTCCTGCAAATACCGCAGGAGAGGAGACACAGACAGAAGAGGGGCCACTGACCGTAGAGGTGGAGGCCGGGGTGCTGTGGCCAGGGCCAGGGGAGCCCCGCGCCTGCAGGTGGCGGAAGGTCCTCCACACCAGACTCAGCCCAGTGCTGCAGACTTTGACCTCCTGGCCTCCAGAGGTGGGAGAGAGTAACACTGCTGTAGGCCACTGTCCACGGGACTCGGCAACGGCGGCCCCAGTAGGTGAGGCGGCTACCTGGAGCAGGGCTGTGGGCAGCCAGGAGGGGAGACTTGCTGGCCACCCCACAGAGTGGGAGATGCCTGCACTGGGTCTGTCTGCTGGGGCCTTGCTCAAGGGGCCTGTTTGTGACGAACGTGGAAACGCTGTGTTCCTCCTCGGATACCAGCCCATGCCAGTCCCCGGGATCCTGTGTTACCTGCGCTTTGTCTGTGGCTCACAGGTGTTGGCACTGGGGGGACTCACCCTGAGGAAGCAAGTCCCCTGGGGCACAGAGCCCCCAGGTTTGCGGACCCTGCCGGACCTCAGGGGAGGAAACCAGCCCCAAGCTACAGGGTCCTCGTCCACCACAGCCTCCCTCCCTCACGAGCCACACGCACACCTACTAGGACTCTGGCTCAGAAACTGGGGCCCTCACACACCTGTGCGGAGACCCCCAGGGAGCCCAGCCCAGCCAGGCCCCTTTAGCAGACGGGGGAACTAGATGTCCCGGAGAAGGTGACCTGCTGAGACCGCACAGCTGGGAGGACAGGGACACGGGGTCTGGTCACTTTGTCCAAGACATTTTGCAATGCACAGATGTATAATTTCCTGAAACTGAAGCTCGCTCTAAGTGCAATTAGAAATTTAACAATGTTTTAATTGACCATTTAATTCAAAATTTTAATTTAAATGTAATTTAAACCTCTAATTTTTCTGAAATGTGCTTTGTGATGTTCTGTATCCTTAAATACAATTTGACATGCAAACTAAACTGCCGTGTAAGACCATGTGGGAACAGTCACAGAGGAGGGGAGGTGGTGAGGAGGCCCGGGGTGAGAAGTGACAGGTGGCACACTGCAGCAGAGATTGGGTGCCCTTCCCCCGGCAGCCCGGGAGGGCCAGGTGGGCACCGTTACTGGCAGGGGTTGGTTTTGCAGTAGGGCCACCAGGGGCAAGGGACCCTGTCACCCTCTGAGCTGGAGGGTATGCCTGGCCTCTCCTCGCCTGGAGCGACACCCTGCAAGCCTGGTAGGAGGCAGGGGAGGTGGCCCAGGGTGCTGGGAGGGGTGGGGTTTACAGACAGGGTCTATGTGGGGTCACAGGAAGTGCCAGATCCGTGTGCTCTGCAGTGTCTGCTGTCACTCACACTACCTACTGCAACCTTGGGACGCGGGCGGCCCTCATCTCGGGGCATTCACAGGAGCGGCATGGTGGTAGGAGAGGGCTGGCACGGGCCATGAGGCTTTTGCCCTGACAGATTCATGAACGTTTGCACAGAGGGAGGGTGAGGTGGTGTGCTGTCTGCGTGATGGTGTTTCAGCTTGCGTGGCAGGGTGATGCGCCCACAGAATGTGTGCCAGCATGGATGCCCTCTCGGTGTAGCCGCATGCCTGTGGAGCCTCCATGCCGGAAGAAGCGGGCACTGCTGACACTCACAACCTGCTCCCCACCGCCGGAGCCCAAGGGAGCTGCCCTCGCACTGCTGCTCCTCACCATGGCGTGTGTGTTCCACGGCCCCCTTCCTCTGAGGCACACAATATGTCGGGCATTCACGTTGCCGCACGTGGCTGCAATTTGTTCTTTCTGTTACCACGTACAGCTCCACATGTGGGATATAAGACCACTATCTATTCATCCATGCTACAGCTGGTGGACATTTGGGTGGTTTCCCACATTTAAATATTTCAGATAAAGCACCACAAGTACCTTGGCACCTGCCTCTGGCAAATGAGGGCAGACCCAGGGGCTGGACGACAGGGATGGGGCTGGCGGGTGAGAACAACTTTGAAGGCCGGCCCAGAGGTTTTCCAAGGTGGTGGTGCCACGCCTGCCCCAGCCTGGTGGGTGGGCTCCAGCCACTTGTTGCTGTTTCAGCCCCTTGGCATCTCAGTCTCAAATTGTAGCTGTGATGGTGGGCACTGGGGCCCTGCTGAGACTTGATGTGCCCTCTGAGGGCAGGTGAGCCTTCCGCCTTTTGCGTTTGCTGTCCATCTGAATTCCCTCTTTTGTGAAGTGGCGTGCACCGTGCCTCTTGCTTTCCTTTCGTGTTGTCTGGGGTGGCCTCTTGGTCTGAGGGCTTCCTACCCCTGGGGTTATGTGTGCCATGCATACCATCCTCCCCTCTGTGACTGGCTTTCCATTTGATGGCGCAGCCGCACACAGAGGCCCCTTTGGAGAAGCCCCCAGACTTCTCACGAGCAAAGGGAAGCCTGGTCGCCGCGTCGTGCCCCGACTGTGGAGGTCAGACTGGCTGGTCTGAGATGGAAGGACACGGGAGCTTGCAGACCGAGCTGAAGCAGACTGAACAGGCACAGGACTTGAGGTCCCTCAAGGCCATAGATCACGTGTCATTGAGATATTTTGCAGGAACTTAGACACCCCCACCAGGCGGGCCACCTGCTGACCACAGGCATCTGGACCCCAGCCCAGGTGGAGCAGAAGACTGATGACTAGCGCTCCTGAAACCATCCGTCACCACTGACCATCAGGAGAGGAACATGGGCCGATCACACACCCTGCAGCCCTTTCCCATAACTGCCTTTAAAACCCCTGCTTGGATGTAATGTTGGGAGGGCATGGGGAGGGCTGTACAACTATGGGATGTGAACAATTTCCAGGGATATGTTGTTTTAATTTGTCTGATTTTTCGCATACTATTCAAGATCAAATAGACAACATTCATCATGGTATTGATAAGTTTTCACAAATGCCTGGATTGTTAAATTGGTTTTCTTTGTTTCATTGGATATGGCCTATAATTGTAGGTCTAATACTGTTATGCATTTGTATTCCTGTTCTCCTAGTGTGTGTGCGGAAGGCAGTTGTTGGTCTTTTAAAGCCAATACAAGCATATGCTACTTTTCAAGAATTAACTTCAAGAAATAAGTGATTCCTTTTAAACAACTTTGTGAAATCATATACGGATTCCCCACATGCATTTGCTGCAAGAAAATAATCATGTATATTGTGATTTTATCCAGAATTATAGCTGCTGGCTGTCCTCTCTTTCGTATTTTATCTCCCTGTTTGGTCCCAGGAGATGGCTGGTTAGCCAGAGATGGGTAAGATTCCTCATGGGAGGAACAACCTAAGACAGGCACAGTCACAAGGGACCTCAGGTGAGCAACGTGGGGGCCAACTGAGGTGAGGCATAGACCCTCACCCCTCCAGACGAGAGAGACATTGCCTGTGACAAGCTATGTCACAGGCCAAGCCCAGCTAATCATTATTCTGGTACCTTCCACAAATATATGCATATGCATTTGCATCAATTAAAACAAAAAAGGGGGAAATGTGGGATTCACTTATAATTTAAGTATAAAAATCATATGAATAATCATAGTTGACTTGATTGATTATAGTAACTGAATTAGTTTCTCTGATATGACTGCCTTTGCATTGTTCACCTTGTGAGAACTTGTTCACTATGTTCCTTGCATTGTTCACCTTGTGGGAGCTTGTTCACTGTATTGGAACTTGTTCGTTGCATGGTGAGCAATAATGTCTTGTGTATTGAAAAGTTGTTAAGAGAAAAAACCTCAAAAGTTCACATCGCAAGGGAAAATAATTTGTAACTATGTATGTTGAAGGATGTTAACTAAACTTACTGTGATAATCATTTCACAATAAAAAAAAGGAAAAAAAAAAGAAAAAGAAAAAATAAATAAATAAAACCCCTGCTTGTAATGCAACAGGGAGTTTGGGACCCTGGACATTAGCCACAGTTCTTCTTGCTGGGCACCCGGCAGGAAAAGCCCACCTTCTTTCACTGCATCCGAATGTCAGTGTTTGGCTTTTCTGCATGTCTGGCAAGCAGACCCAGGTTTGTTTGGTTTGATAACAATAGTGACTTTTAAATCAAAAAGATATTCATCTAAATATAGTCCAATCTATCCATCTCTGCCTTTAGAGCTAACAGTCCATGTACCTAAGGCCATAAGCACATGTCCTCATGTCATGTCATGCTGTCCCAGGAGCGTAAACAGAACACCTGATGACTGTGTGAGAGACTTTCAGCTTCAGTGCCACAGTCCCCGGAACTGGTTTTCGCAGATGCTGTAAAATAGGGGTTCATCTGTCAGCTTTTGCTGGATAACAACAGCCCCGAAGACCTAGATGTTTAAAACATCACCCATGTATTTGGCTCACAGATGTGGGCTTGGCCCATCCGTTCTGGGCTGGGCTGGCCTGTTGCTCTCCGCCTGAGGTCTCGTCCACACGTCTGTGTCTGGGGAGGGCTGGCCGTTGGGTGGGTGGTCGGCAGTGCCCCCTCACATCCCAGGGGAGAGGCTCACCAGCAGGGGACACATGCCTCTCCTCATCCGGGGAGGATGGAGGTGGCCCCAGGGTTCCCAGAACAAGACAGAAAGCCCAAGAAGCAGGTGCTTTCTGGTCTCTGCAGGGGTCCCATCGCCCAGGTGGGTCTCCAGCTGAGGCCAGAGTCTGAGGGCAGACATTTGAAGATACACAGAAACAGGGTGTGGAGACAGGGAGGGAGGAACCCAAGGCTGTGTTTGCAATCCACCTGCTGGTCCCAAGTCGCTCCTGTCCCGGCGCGTGTAGATCATGCTCGGCCTCTCCTGGGACCCTGGTCTCATTCAGCTGTGGCCTCCAAGGCCTGACCGTGTCCATTCAAAGACCAAAGAACTGAAGAGCCAGTGTCTGCCCCAAGCCCACACGTCAGTCTGTCTGGGACAGCTCCCTGTGCTTCAGTGGCCCACGCCCCCCAGAGCTCTGGGGGGTTCTGTCGTCTGGCTGATGGTCCACCCGCATTGTCTCCACCAGTGGGAGGGTCTTGGACTTACCCTTGATCTCACTAACCCTGCGGCCAACTGCAGTTTGAGGATGCGTGAGAACTTCAAGCTGTAGAACCCGGCAAGCCCTGCCTTCCTAGGTCCCTCCCACGTTTGCTTGAAAACCAAGCAACAGTGCTGACGGAGGAGGCCTGGCGGGGATGGGTCAGCCCTCTGCCCTGTGGGCCCTCTGACACACTGGCCTGCCAGCCTGCATACCGAATGTTAGTAAAGGCTAGTTTCTTTCTCATGGTTGAAAATTAGATATAGAAAAGAAACGGCTATTTTCATGCTCAAGTCCTCGGGAGTGGGACCTGGCTCTCTGCCTTTCGCACATCCCACAGCAGATGGTCCAGGCCAGCGCTGAAGAGGTGCCCCAGGAAGTCTGTCCAGATGAGCCCCCTCCCTCCTTAGAGCCCCTCTGGGACGGCCCTGGGGACGGTGGACAGAGCTGCCACTCCAGCCTGGGACGCCACCCTGGGCACCAGAGCCCCCAGGTTTCATGCTTTCTCGAAGACCGCCGATGCACGTCCTACCTTCACCCTAGGATGTTCTGGGAGACGGTCTCGGTGAGGCTGAGTCTGAGTCATTTCTGGGCTTCTTTAAAATTCAGTGTTCTTGGTGTGACATGTTCTCAGCTAATAGCTGTCTGAGAAGAGCTGCTATGTCTTCCTCATCTACATAAACTTCCGACTTGCATCCCCGCTACTGGAGACAGGCCTGTTTGGCCATGGCCCCCTCACACGCCTAGATGCATCGTCCTGCCCCAGGCACTCCCGACAGCACACGTGGGGCCCTCTGCCAGGCGCTGTCCTCTTCCTAACCTGCTCGGGGACGCGTGTGTTCATGTTGACCCCACCTGACATTTCTCAGCTTCAGCTTCTCACCCCCAGGCCCTAGACAAGAGCTGCCCAGCCCTCAGAGAGCACGGTCAGCACCTCGAACCGCTCTGGAGAGCAGCGCAGAGAGGCAGCCCGTGGACGAGTTCTTGGAGAAGGAGTGGTACAGTCTCCATGCAGCCAAAGGGGAAGCAGAGATGCTCCTGGAGAATGTGGAGGCAGAGATACAACAGAGCAGGAGCCGAATAAGAGGGCAGGTGTGCCGTCAAGGAGATCAGCAAGTCGAACCTCAGCTCTTTGGAATGAAGAATAAAATGGACAAGGAAAAAGGGGGAAAAGTCACAAATTTCTGTTGCACTCGGGAGTGGAAACATGGACGTCCCTGCAGATCCCAGGGCCCTTAGAAGCTGAAGACCAACACCAACCAGGACGGTTCCCTTGGGAGACACAACTCACTGAAACTGACACGTGCAGCTATGAAAACCCTGGAAGGTCATGTGTCTGTTACTGGGACTGAACCTGCAAGGGACACGTCCCCACCAAGAACATTCCAGGCACAAGAAGTCACCACCTAACTTTCCTTTGAGGAAAGACCAGCGCAGTCTTGCACGCACTCCTGTGGACCACACACGAGTGAACACACCCAGCTCACTCGTGGGGCAGCACAGCCCTGGTGCCAGAGCCCACAGACCACGAATCTTAACACAGTTGTAATGAGCCGAATTCAGTGATTAAGAGAAGCTCTGCCAGAAATGCAAGGTTGTGTTAACCTCCAGAATCAATTGATGTGGACAGAATAAAGAAGGAAACCACATGATCAACTCAATAGGTGCAGGGGAAAAAATGATAAAATTCCATCTGTTGATGATTAAAAACAAAGCTATCAGCAAACTGGAAATAGAAGGTTCCCAGCCTGAAACGGCCACCTCAGAAACCCTGCAGGTGACACCACCTCAGCAGTGGAACCCGCACACACGGTCCCCCGAATGGGAGGCACAGGTGCTTTCACCGGAGGTGCTGTGAGGGTGGGGTGATGCTGTGGGAGAGCAGGAACCGTGCCGTTGGGCCACGCATCTCGCACGCTCGCTTGAGACACACCACAGACCTGAAGGGACAGCCTGAAAACACAAGCACTCCTCAAAATCCAAACTGACAGCCATCTGTGAGAACGACATGGAGTGCAGTCAGGGCCCCGGGTTGCAGCCTGCACGGACGGCTCCAGGGAGACAGGCTGAGCTGCTGGGGGGCACCCCAAATCAAGCAGAACACGGGGGGGTTTCTTTAAATTGCAAAGACAGCAGCAGTGTGGGCTTTCATTTCTCCCCGAGATGTTAATAATGGAGAGGGGTCGTGATGTTCAGTTTGGAATATTTTTAAATTGTCAGTATTTTGTAAATAGATTCTCTTTAATTGACCTTTCATTGCTTTTCCCCCCATCAGCTTTATTGAAGCATATCTGCCATATAATAAACTGCACATATCAAAGTGCACAGTTTACTGAGTGCTGGCACGTGCACACTCATGAAACCATCTCCACCCCGACACATCAAGGAGCTCCATCACCGTCTCCTGCCCCTGCTGGACCCCGCCCCATCACCTGCGTGCCGACACAGCTCTTTGCTTGCTGTCTGTATAGGAGAGCTTTCACTTTCTGGAATTTTATATAAGGGAATCATACTGTAAATATACTTTTAACTCTGACTTCTTACAGGCAGCATACTTAACTGGAGAGCCATCTGCGTGCTGCAGCTGCCAGCATGCATTCCTTTGTCTTGTTGAATAGTAGTCCATCAGACGGACATACCACAACCTGTTTATCTAGTCATCTGCCAGTGAATGTTTGGGTTGTTTCTAGTTTGGGCCTATTATGAATACATTTGCTAAGAATGTCCTTGCACAAGTCTCTTTTCCTGGAAACATGCTTTTAATTGGGAGTGGAGTAGCTGGGTCATAGGGTAGGTGTGTGGTTAACTTTCTAAGAAACTACCAAATTGTTTTCCCAAGTGATGCTCCGTTTCACATTCCAACCAGCAACCTATGGAGGTTCCCATTTCTCTGCACTCAGGCCCACTTGACACGGCCCATCTGTTCACGGCAGCCGTCCACGCCTGAGTGTGCTGGGATCACACTGTGGCTTTACTTGGCACTCTCCACAAGGCAGGATGTTGGCAGTCTTCGCTCCAACCTCTGGTTAGCAACTTTGGAAAAAAACATGACTGGTGAAATTCCGAATGGGAAACAGAATGGGGAGCAAGATTCATTTGGGGAGGAGCTGGGCCTTGCAGCTGCTCTGGCCCTCTCAGCTCAGAGACTCCAGGAATCAAAGCTGGAGTGTCCAGCTAGAGTCCCTGGGTGCAGCGGTGCCTCTCCTGGCTGGCCAGCCACCTGCTGCCAAAGCCCAGTGAGCAAAAAAGGGAAGGAGACATTTCTGGGTGGGCATTTCCCGGGCTTCACTGTGGGGGCAGAGGGCCACCTGGGGCGGGGACCCCCGGAGGAGCTGTGCAGGGGGCATTCCTGGTGGGGTGGGGAGCCTGGACCCTCCTCTGGAGCTGCTTGCCCTCTCCCAGGACCTGGGTGCAGGGGCGAGCTGGCTCTGCCCCAGAGGAAGCCCAGTCCAGGGCCGGTGGGGAAGAGGCTGGGCACCTGGTATGCAGCTTTGTACTCCCACCCACAAAGCAATGTGATCTTGGAGGCATTTCCTCGTCAACAGTGACCCAGCATGGAGGCTGATGGAATCATCGGCTCTTGAACACTGGTGGAAACTCCTGCCTCTCTGCCGGCTGCTTCGTGGCCATGTGGAAAGCGTCTGGTTCTTGAGGCTGCTGGCCCAGGACCCCTGCCCCGGAGGGAGGCCCTTCTGGAGGGTTTTAGGTCCTTTCCTTAGGATCCACATACTTAACTGTGCAGTGCAAAGGAGATCAGCTGCTCCCCACGAGGTCTTCACAGAGGGCACTGGTCTGCAATCCTGGCTCAGCCAGGGTCTGGGAGCAGTAGGGTACAGGGAGACCCAGGAACAGGGGTGCAGAGGCAAGGATCGGGCAGAGCCAGCCCCTCCTCAGCAGATGGCTCCAGACGGCTGGACACTGGCCTGAGGCTGACTGGGGCACAGGCCGACTGGCTGTGTGTCCATCCAGCTGAGTGGTGGTCCTCCTGCCGGCAAGCCCACACTCAGCGTCGGGAGGAGGAGGCCCCCCAGCCAGTGCCTTTCCCCGCCTGTGTGACGGGTGGCTGGGAAGGCGGTTCCGTGGAGCAGGTCAGCTCCGGCCAGAGCGGGCTGCTGCAAATTAGAGCCCCACTTGGGCCGGTGAGGAGGAAGTGGAGATGGGGTCTCCCAGAGGACAGTGTGGGGGATGCGCAGTTTGTCTACAATCCTGGACAGGGTGGTGGCCTGCCATGGCGGAGCAAGGCTGAGCCTGGCCTCAGGGACTGAGGAAGAGGCAGGAGGACCTGGCTGGGCTGTGAGTGTGAGAATCAACACCCATGCACCCCCACCCGGGGGGCCCCTTGGTGACGCCCTCCGCCTCCGGCAGCCATCCCAGGCGGGAGCCTGGCACAGTGCTGGTGGCGTGCACTCTGTCTGCCATGCTGGTGTGGCCACCAGCGGCCCCACAGCCGAAGACATGGGGCCCCCCACTGTGGAAGGGCCCCGGTTGTCCTGGCTGGAGCGGCTTTGCACTACCCGCCACTCAGGCGTCTCCTCACTCACCATCTGTGGACTTTGGACACCCATTTCCTAACCATGTTCTACCCATGTCTGATTCTGCCCCATGGGCTCAGGAGGCAGGGCTCAGTATACGAGGGCCCATTTATCCAGAACCAGTGGGCTCCAGGATTGTGAGATGCATTTAGGGTGCATCCCTGGGCAGCAGATACTGAGAGGGGGTCTTGGAACCAGAAGGGGAATGCACACCACTCAGAGCCTCTGACTGCAGGCTGAGGGGCGCCTTCCCAGCGATACAAGGGCATCCTCTGGGTCAGGTGGGGGCCTGTGGAAGGGGTGGTGCCAGGGTCACGGGCAAGGTCCTGGCCTCGCCGTCTCCTGCAGCCTCTCCCTGTGTGCTGGGGGCTGGAGCAAGGCAAGCCTAGCGGGAGGCGGAGCTGGGCCCCAGGGCCCCGTGGCCCTCCCACACCGTGCGGCCTCTCTGAAGCTCCTCTGAAGTGCTGGGTGTTCCTTAAGCACTAAGCAGCAACGTGGCACATGCGATCTCGTTCTGTGTCAAAGTACCACTTATGGTGGCGTGTCTGTGAGCAAACAAGCCCTGCCCTGTCCCACAGCTCAGTGCTCCAGGCAGACCACCAGACAGGACCCCAGTCTGAGAATCAAAATACCCACCATTCTGTCTTCCAAAATGTGTTCTTTTCCCCCTAGTTGGGATTTTTTTCCATATAGAACCACAAATTATGACATGGGTCTGATATCAAACCAATCCGTGACGTGTCCTTGAAAGGCAGGCACATCTGTGCTTCAGGACACCCCCTCTTACCGGGATTCTCAGATGCATGTTTTCAAGGTTCACCTTGCAAGCCCTGGATGCATTTCACGAGTGTCTGGCCGCAGGTGGCAGCATGGCAGCCGTGGAGCCCCGAGGAGGCACAGGTGGGCTACGGCATCCCCCTGAGGACCTCTTGCCAGGCCAGCACTCACCCAGCTGAAATTAATTAACGTCCAGGAAACAAGTCGTCTCTCGTCCAAAGGTCTGCACCATTCCTCGCTGGCGCTATGGAGAGGGGGCTCTTCCAGGCCCGTGTCTGCACCTCAAGGTCTTATTCACTTTTGTTTTCTGTATTTCATGGGCCTCAGAGGACCTGCAGGAGTGTCCTTGTCAGCCACCTGGACCTCCTTTTGGGGCAGGAGAAGGTGGCGTCCACCCGAATCAGACTGATCTGTCCTGTCAGGCAGAAGCTAGTGGTTAGGCTTTTGTGTTTTTAAAGCATTTCACAAAAAGTGAAGTTGAAATGGGACATTTGTGGAGTATGGAAGGAGAACCCAGAGAGAGGAGACGGTGAAGGTGCCAGCCCCTGACCCTCTGTTTGTGGGTTCCTACCATGTCCAGGGTGAGCAGGACATGCTTCTGTCTCCAGGTCTGCAACAAAGACTCCAGCCTGTGCCTGCCCAGAGGCCCTGCCAGCAGAGGGAGTCTCCCTAAATTGGGGTCACTGCTGCTACCTGGCTCTGAGTGCCTGCCAGGGACCCTGGGCCCCAGGGGCCTGGTGGGGTGAAGTGCCCTGAGCTGTGTGGAATTCCTCCTCAGGCCTGGGGTGGGGGACCAGTCGGATGGGGGCCACGATGCCCACCCAGCACTGTCCCCTCTGCTCAGAAGGCTCTGGGGCCAGATCTCCAGGAGCCGAGCGGGCACACTGATGCTGCTCCAGCAGCTCCACCAGGGAGGCTGGAGCTGGAGGACACATCAGATCATGTGCAGGGGCACACCTACCCACACGCACGCATACACACACACACACGGACACACAGACACGCATGCACACAGACATGCAGACACATGGACAAAGGCAGCTTCAGGCAGGAGGAAGATGACCTCAGAGGGAAGCTTAGGGTCAAGAAAGGGAACAAGCAGAAGACAGAGCCGCAGACAACAGTGGCCCCCGGGTTTAAAGAGCAAGTGAGGTAAAACAGTGTGGAGGTGGGGTGGGTGTGGATCTGAGGAGCCCTGAGTCCCCTGTGTCTGCAAAGAGGTGACAGGACTCGTTTGCTGAAGATGTTAGCAAGTCACACACGGTAACCAGAACTAACCCAGTGATCGGGCCAAAGGCAATGGAAGCAGATATCCCATTAAAGACCCAGCTCACCAGAGTGGGCGCAGGGGGCACGGCCTGAATGCAAGGCGGGAGAAGCTGGGCACAGAGGGAGAGAGGCCAGGCGGTGCAGCCCCACAGAGGCCGGCGTGCCCTGCTAACACAGAGGAGTCAAGTGTGAGGACATGGCCACCCAGGGGGTGCAGGGCTGGGCCGGGAGCCTCTGCCAACAGTCAAAGCGAGAAAGTCCAAGTCCACAGTCCAGGCAGAAACAGAAGCTCTCTGCGCAGCTGACAGGATGGCAGGCAGCAAGCCAGCATGGACCAGGGGCTGTGACAGGCAGCTGCTGCAAGGCCACACGGGACGCTGCCCCCCAGTCCCCATGCAGAAGCAGCCGGCATGCCGGGCCCACCCAGTGCAGCCCCGTGAGCTGGGCAGCCGCGTGGCCAGAACCCCCAGGATTGAGTTACACCTGCGCTCTTGGGACAACCCTGTGTGATCACAGCTGTTATTGTGGAACATTGTCAGGTTCACGAAGCTACGTTTTAAACTTTAGATGTTTGCACTCTGGCTCACTGGCCAAAGGCCAATGATCTCCTCTTGCTGTCGGTTACGACCCGTGTGTGCTGAAGCCCCAGAGTGACGTCTAGCCGTTATCTGCAGCTGGCCACAAATGTGCAAGGTTGATTTAAGCATGGATGGAAAGGAACATGGTTCCTTGTGTGGCTTTTTCAAGCCCTTCAGCAAGGAACACCCCTGTGCGTGTGCATGCCTGTGTGTGTGTGCAAGTATTTCTCTGGAACAGATACCGAGCAGCAGGCCCAGTGCGAGGTGACACGTGTGCACTGGGGTCTCTGCGCAGACATCAGCCAGCGGGAGCTCTGGGAGAGGGGAGGACCTGGACTCCCCAGGGGGAGCAGTGGGGGCTTCGGCGGTGAGCACTTCAGAGTCAGGCCCCACTAGATGCCCCAGGACAGGGAGAGCCCAGGCGGGTCAGCGCCCTGGGGTGTGCGGGGAAGACGCCGGGTACAGGCTGACCGGAGGGTGACACAGGCTCCTGGTCCGCCAGCCAGTTGCCCACCATGCCTAACCAGAGACCTGGGGTTGGAAGAAGGCAGAGTGGGTCACCCCGAGACCCCACAGAGGGAAACGGGCAGCAGACTCCAGGGGGAAGGGAGGGAGCTCTATTCGAATGGGCCGTTTGCATACAGAGAGCTGATTCCAGGTCTTCCTCAAAGTGAGCAGCTGACCCCACTCTCTCCTGGTGCTCAGGACTCCAGACCCCTGCCTCCTCCTGCCCTGCAAGGTGGGCTGCCCAGGGCTGGGCCTCAGACCCTCTGTCTGGTCCACCTACATGCTCCCTGGGGTCCTGGGCCTCTCGGCTCTCATCACGGAGCAACTGGGGCAGCCTGTTGCCCGCCCAGCCCCAAGGACCCTCTCTTGGACCCCAGCTGGTGCGGAAGGCCAGCAGACAGCACCCAGGCAGCGTGGCCCCACAGCCTTGCCCACATGGCCAACGGCAAGCCTGCAGCCCCCTCACACCCACGCCCCCTGCCACGCCCACATCTAAGTGCCCACCATCTCGCCCCGTGCTCTGCCCTTGCCAGTGAACTCACCTCCACCCCCGGTCCTAGCCCCCATCATGGTTTCTGGATCATCCCAAGAACCTCCCAAAGGGGCGCCTGCTTTGCTGTTCCCACCCTCACCATACAGCCACTCTCATACCGCCAGGAAGACCCTTCTGAAAACCTGAACCAGACGACCCCTCTTCTCAGATCCCGACTTCTCCCAATTCCCTGAGTCAGAGCCCACGACCTCCCTGGTGCCGCAGACCCCAGGGTGCCTGGCTCCCATGCCTCTCCGATCACACAGGCCTGTCCTGCAGCCCTCCCCGCCCTGGGGGGCAGCTGGGGGGGTTCTCCACCAGCTCCCCAAGCACAGGAAGCACCCAGTGGGTTGTGGCAAAGGACCAGACCGGGCCCACCTGCTGGAGGCCCTCTGCTGGGGCACCTTGGCCTCGGCCCTGACCGGCTGCAGTCTCCCACCCTCACCCGGCCCAGAGAAGGTGTGCTCACCCTTCTGTGGCTTCTGTGAGCTGGCATGGTCCTGTACTGTGGCAACTGCGGGCAGCCTGGGCGGGTCTCCCTGCTACCCAGAGGTAAGAGAGGGGACATTGGAGGGCGTGGTCTGCAGCCAGCGCAGCAGATAGAGGTCAGTACCAGTGAGACAGCCATGTCCTGGGGCTGCCCTCCTTGGGCCTCCTCACAGAGCCCTTGGTGAAGGCCCCGGGCTGGGTGCTACAGGGCAGGACCCTGAAGAGGGAGGTTGCTGGCCCAGCCCCAAGGTCAGGGGACAGCAGACCCTGCTGTGGACTGGGGAGCCCAGGCTCTGTCCCTCAGTGCTGCAGCCCCACCACTCCACCCTGAGCCCCCAGCCACCCTCGGGAGCCCTTTTCTGCCTGGGGCTCCCCGGGGTTACCTCTACCCCCCTGACCAGAGCCTTCTTCTCAGAGGCCCGGGGTACGTTCCTGGGCATAGAGCCTCCTGTGCCGTCCGGCGTCCATCTGAGCTGGGCTATGAATATTTGATCAGGCCACACAGACATGTCAGCCTGCATTTGCAGCCAGGGGTGACAAGCGGAAAGAGAGCAGCCTCATCTCAACACCAATCTGCCAGCTTCCACTGGAAGGGTTGGGGTCTTTGTCCATGAACACCAGAAGGTGACATCTGTGGGGAGGGTGGACAGCACTTCTGGGGGTTCGGGAGGGCTGCCCCGTGGTGCTCTGCACAGCCCTACCCTTTGCAGGGCCCTTGAGCAGCATGTACGGTTGGGTGTCCTGTTCCCCTGCCCCCTGCCCTCTAGTGAGCAGGACACTCGGTCCCCTGGAGGGAAGGGTCCCACACGAGTCAGCAGCCAGCCTCAGGTGCCTGTGAAATGGGCAACTGCCCCATGGGAACATCCACTCAGACTCCCAGCAGTGGCTGCTTCTCCAGGGCAGGAGACATCCCATCTCCTGACGAGGAAGGTGGAGGTGGAATGGGAACATTTTCCAGAAAACCCTCCCCATTGCTTTTCTCTGGAGACAGCCTGCCCCAGCCCCCTGCCTAAACATCTTGACAAGCATCCCTTACATTTGTAAATCACTGCTGAGCTGGCCAAAGGCAGGGAGGGGAGGCGGTGGGAATCCAGAAGCAGCTAGAAAGAGTTCACGGGGTCAGTGAGCCCTTGTGAGCTGGAGATCCTAGCTGGGGAGGGGAAGCCTGCAGCCTGTGCAAGGAGGGGGACCCAGACGGAGACCCCATGCAACACTGGGTCTACAGAAGAAACACACAGCCAGAGGGAAAGCCCTGGCCGCCAGAAGGATCCGCTTTGGACACTGGGTGCAGGGCCAGCAGTCACGTCACCCCAAGGAGACCCAAGAAGCCAGACAGAAATGTGGTTCTCCTGGCCCCGGGTGGAGGGAGCCTGATTGTACACCAGAAAATCAGAGGAGGCACTGCAGACAGATGAACAAGAGACTACCAAAACTGAGGGGAAAAAACTGATGTGAAGAAAATTAACGAAATACAAAATGGAAAAATTTAATTGAAAACTGGGTGACGAGATTAAGCAAGTCAGATGCAGGTCATACAAATAAACAAGCCAGGGATGTATTTTCACCTGGACGCACACAGAAAGCCAAGGAGGATGGGGACGACCTCATTGGTCTGGGGGAAGGGGCGGGTAGACGGAGCTCAGGTGAGAGTGAAGAGATCCGGGAGGAAGAGACACCGTTTATGAGATTCTAATGGTTCAGTGTGCTCGGCAGGCACATCTAGATATATCATGTTGAAATTGGAAGATTTCAGACATGAAGAGATAGATTACAAAAGCACCTGGAGAGAAGAAAGAGGGAGAAGTTAAATGGCCATTGGCCTGGCATCTCCACAGCAAAATGGAAGCCCTGGGATGGTGACTTTCTAAGGCCCAAGAGACAATAACTTTCAACTCAAAATTGTTCATCCTGTGAAATCACCTTTGAAGAGTGAGGGTAAAACAGAAACATTTATAGGTAAACAAGAACTAAGGCTTCCTCTTCTAGCCAAGGCAGAATAAATGGGTCCATCTGCTCTCCCACCTTAAACAACTAGGAAGAAAGGCAAAATCTGAACAAGTCACTGGGCAGCAGGCAGAGCTGGAAGGTGATCCCGGGAGACAGAAAACAAGTGAGGTGCCCCTTGGGTGACCTGCTCTTGGTCTGGCAGAGTTGGGAGTGTGGGGAGGCCAAAGGCCCGGAATATGCAGGGCTAGTGACGGAGGAGAGGGAGGCAGGGGAGGGGGCTGCAGGGAGTCCTCAGGTCCAGGACTGAGTGCTGACCTGTGCACACGTGTGAAGAACAACCTGCGCTCCCAGAGGGCCACTGGGAAGCGGTGGGCAGAGCAAACCCAGAGCTCACGGGGGGCTGGGATCACCCTTATCCCTGGTTCACAGGGCGTCAGTGGGACCATCGGGAGGGCCCCCTCAGTAGTGGGGCCAAGTCAGCCCCACGCTAATGAAGCTCAGAGCACAGGCCTCACAAGAACTCCAACAAAACCCAAGAGCGTCTAAAATGATACAAAAAATCCAGCGCCCAATGATGTAAACCTCACAATGTCTGATATTCAATTGAAAATTACCCCACATAGAAGCAGGGCAATATGATCCATAACCAGGATCACAATCAAAGAAACAGAACCGGGAAACCATAGCTGATAGAACTGGCGTACAACAACCTTACAGCAGTCACTGCGACTAGGCTCCAGGTGTTCAGGAAGGCAAAGTGTGAGTGTGCAGAGGAGACCTGAAGCAGACCCAGTCCAAGTTCTGAGATGAAACTTAAACTGGCTACCTGGAGACATGGTAAAAACCCATCTAATCGGTCTAAAAGAGTTGTTTTAATTAATATAAACATTTGGCAACATTCCTTTCTCTGTGCGGCACATATACTAAATCGGGTGAAATCCGATACTAACATCTCTCACAACCAGCTAATATCTCTAGCTGGTATTTATCCCCTTTAGGGTATAACTGGCTCATTATTTATTCATGCAGTTTCCACTTTAGGGATGGAGTTGGGAGGAGGAAACACCATTTCATGCATCAGCTTGTGGGCAGCTTATCTCCCTGCCATGACCGGACGAGGGGAGCACGTGTCCCTTTCCTTGAGACAACAGTGCCTGGACTGTGCTGGAGGTGCCGTCGTGGCTAGCAGCTCCAAGGGCCTCCGGCTTCCACCTGGACAGGCGTGGTGGGGTGGAAGCTGGGCCAGGGCTGCATCCCCCACCGCCTGCCTCTCGGGTGGCCCTGGCTGGTTCTCCCCAGAGGAATGCAGCAGGAGACACGGTGCCACGTGGCTGAGGCCGTAAGTAGCAGCTACACATCCTGTGGCCCACCTTCCCTTCCTCCAGCTGACACAGAAAGAATGGGAGCCCTGGTTCTCTTCATGGAGGGTGGTGGCCTGCCAGCCAGGAGCCTGTCTGGGCCACAGGAGCAGAGAATCACTGCACACTTGGCATCTGTTAGTGACACTCCCTGCCTGCCCAGATCGTGTGTGCAGGGGTCTTGCCCCAGCTCCCGGCCGCTGCTGGATAGGTGCTGGTTGACGCTGAAGCCAAGTATTGTTTGACTCGCTGCTCTCGTCCTGATGGCCATCCGAAGGGTGTGGACATGTTGGGGTCTGGACCAAGGTCCAGAACAGGGCTGCTGGCTTCTGCACAGTCACACCTGGGCTGTGTCTCCTCTGGTCTTACTGCCTCCTGGGGCGGCACTGGCAGTGCGGGCTCCCACACGTCCTGGCTGGCCTCCCCTCCTGGGAGGAAGCCCCACTGTCCCTGTTGAAGACGATGCTCCCAAGGCCCAGGAGTTTGCACGAGTGGCTGAGCGAAGGGCCGGCTGCCCCCCACTGGGGAGGAAGGCCAGGGACTCTGTGGGGGGACTGTCCCTCTCGCTCACCCCACCCACCCCACCCCACCCCAAGCCCTTCAATCCCGGAGCTGCAGTCCAGGGCGGAGGTAACGGGACAGTGGTGACCCGGCCATGCCCACCCTGATCACCCTGATGGTGGGGGATGGTTGGAGCAGGCATTCAGCCCATGAGGCGAGCGGTCTGGGCTCCGACTCAAGGCTGAGCGGGAGGGAAGGAGGCGCAGGGGGCGGGCAGCCACCAAAGGGTGTGGTCGTCCTTCTGTGTGTTTGTGTCCTGAGCTCCCCTCACACAGACACGGTCAGACTGGATCAGGACCGCAGGGACCTCATCAACCACCTCTTTAAAGACCCATCTCCACATCCCACCACGTTCTGAGTTTCTGTGGGTTAGGACTTCAACACGTGAATTTGGGGGACTAGCTCAGCCCATTACAGCCCCTAAGGCTGAGGCTGGGATCAGGGCTGCAGAGAGGGACCCTCATGCCCACCCCAGCCCTGCTGTCCCACTGGCCATGCTCCCCACAGAGGGAAGCTGTGGGCCGGTGCGGAGGTTTCCAGAGTGTCAGCCACTCTAGCCTCAGGGCCCTCAGGGCCACTGAACACTCACAGGAGGGGCTAGAAGGTTTTCAGCAGCTCAACCAGCACCAAAGGCTCTCCCCAGGCCTCAAGACCGAGAACCTGCTGGGAGCTAGGAGCCTTGCTCTCGAGGCGCACACGTTCACGGATGGCATCTTCGCCCTCTGGGACGGGGTGGGGGTGCTGCACCCTGGTTCCAGGTGTTCAGAGGTCTGGGGGGGACAAGCGCCACCGCGTGCCCCAGCCCTGCCCCAGCACCAGCGCAGGTGTACTGGCTTCTCAGAGCCCGTCCTGAGCTTTAGGGCCACTGCTCCCTCCAGCCCCCACTTGGCCAGCCTGGATCCACAGTGATGTTTTAATTACTTTTAAAATAGGAAGAAAAACAAATTATTTTTAGCTCAAAGAAAATGTTTTCATATATAATATTAACATGCTGGTCTTCATAGCAACACAACAGTAACAGAACTTTTATTACTTTTTATGAAGGGGGTGCCCAGCAAGGCTGGGACACCTTGGCCCTGGGAGGTCAGGGAACCCCCCACTGTCCATGGCACCTTGAGTTATTTGGGGGCGTGGGCCACGGGGTTTCCAGAGTGTTTGCTGGCAGGACCCTCACCCCTCAGTCCCAGGTTGCTGGTGCTTGGCTGAGACGGAAGTCATGTGAACTGAGTTTCTCCGATTCCTGCTGAGTGAAGTTCAGAGAAACTTTCTGTTGGTGAGAAGTCCCCTGGGGCCCGGCCACAGCTGCCCCTGCCTGCCTGCAAAAAGGTGCACATCACTCCTGTCCCGGGGGAGGGGGTGCAGCCGGCAGGGTCCAGAGCCAGTAGGTGGGGTGCATGGGCTCCCCCACTCCCGGGGTGGTGGGGGCGAGGAGGCACGGGACTGCTAATCAGCACCCACGCTGACCCTCCCAGGGCTGTCCAGCAGAGACGAGGGCAGCAGACATTCCTATAATTCGGAGTAGGTGAGTGCACCCCAAAGGGCTGGCAGACATCAGCAAGCATAAGCAGCCCTAGCTGTGGCGGGAGGCACTGGGGAGGCACCCTGAGACCCCACACGGGTCCTGCTGACCACCATGGCGAGGGCAGAGTCCCGCACGCCCGCCCTGAGGCAGCTGGGCAGAGGCGGTGTCGGCCTGCCTTGTTCCCTCCTCGGGAGACCCGGGGGAGGTGGGAACACCTGTGTCTACCCTCTGCTCACAGACCTCTTCTCCTCTGACACTCCTGACGCCAAAAGTCTGGTGCTTCCTCACACCAGGCAACCCTGCCACCCAGCCGGCGTCCCACAGCCCAGCTCCACCACACCCCGTGTACATGGAGACGGCGTCAGACCCCAGGGAGGCTGTCTCTGCCCCACATGGGTCTGGGGTGCTTGCCAATGGGTTTCAGCCCCGGGCAAGCTCACTATGGATTCAGTGGGACCGAGGAATGACTTGTTCTTGGGGCAAAAGGGTTATACCCAACTTGATCCCCCCAGTGGCAGGTCAGTCACTAGAATCCCGTCTGCATGCAGCAAGCCGGTCTCTGCCTCTGGGCCTCTCCACCCCCGCAGCCGTCTCCGTCTGTCCTCGGCGCTGCCTGCCACCACTCCAGCCTCTGCTCTCCTGCAGCCAGGAGGTCAGTGAGGGCCCTGATCCAATCTGACCGTGTCGCCCAGAGCACCGGGCGGAGCTCTTTATGTAGAGTCAATAGCAATGCATTGCCCACATGTGTGCAGCGAGCAGGGCCAGGTGAGAATCCTGGCTGCAGGAGCCTCCTTCCCTCCCCAGGTGTCCGCGTGCCTGGGACACCCCACTGTAGGTCAGGGTCCCAGGGCCCTCGTCGGTTAGATCAGTGTGCCTAGTGGCCCACAGTGCTCAGGGACACTCACAGTTACTGGTTTGTTAAGTAATAAAGGATGTGCTGAAAGACCCAGGGGAACAGCCAGGTGCAGAGGCCCACCTGTATGTGGACGCCCTCGCCCACCTGAAGCCCTGAACCCGTGCTCCTGGGGTTTTACCGAGGCTCCCTCAGGCGGGCGGGGTCATCATCAAGTCCAGCTCCAGCCCCTCCCCTTCCAGAGAGCGGGCTGGGGCGGGGGGCACTTCTAATCAGGCTTGTCCTTTTTGGGGACCAGCCGCGCCGGGAGCCCAGAGCCGTTGCGTTAGAACAAAGGAATGTCACCCAGGGCATTCCAGGGCTTCAGGGGCCCTGTGCCGGGAACGGGAGGGGGCAGGGGCACCGAGACCAGGACAGGGGAGTTCCACCCCCCCCCCACCGGGTGGCCACACACATCCTTTGCCAGGCGGGATTCTCAAGACACTGCCTCCAATGCCAGCCCCTGGCCAGCCCCAGGGGGACACAAGGGGTGTCTCATCCCCAGGAAGGCTGACCAGCCCCGGCAGGGGACACAGAGGGACCCAGGGTCCCCACCATGTGTCCCATCAGCACTGCGGCTCTGATTGTAAGAAAACGAATCTGCAGTCTACGACCACGGAAACTGGGAGGTTTCCCCTGCATTTCAGAGTCCGGTGAGCGGCACCGCCGTGAACCAGTCCCCAGATCCCTCAGCTCCCCAGAGAACGCCCCCAGACCCTGGTGACTCTGGCCCTTTCCTCTTGGGCAGTCATAGCTGAATCAATGCACAAGTGGCCACTGCTTCCCTGGGCTGGGGGTGGCCTGGGGTCTCCAGGAAGGGGGAAGCTTTCTTGTTGTCTATAGCAGGAGGACAGAAACAAGGGACAAGAGGACACTGGGACTCGTGAAGCTGGAGAGTCCAGCCAACTTCTGTTTCCAACAAATGGAGGACGAGGAGAGGTGTAATTAGCTAATGGACCCAGGAGAGGAGTGTGCTAATGCAGCCTGAGGACTAGGGGCGATGGCAGCTCGGCGGTGGAAATACGAATCAGCCACAAGGACTTCGGGCGATCTTGGAGAAGCCCAGTGATGACCCCCAGCCCCCTCAGCAGGCCCAGCCGCAGGGCTGACCTGGACTCAGGGCACACCAAGGGGTGAGTCACAGGAGATAGCCAGGTTGCCGGCCGCCAGGCCTGGAAGTCTGGCCAGGGAAGAAACATTCCCTCCTCCACCACGGGTCCCATCCTTTCCAGCTGCACACCCGAGTGGAGGACAAAGCCCAGCAGCTAATCCGGCCCCTCCGCACAGCGTGGGGAATTGGCCCGCACGCTTGGCAGGGCGGGGGCGGGGCGGCCGGAGGATTCACTCCCAGGCCCAAACACGCTCAGGGCGATGTCAGCGCCATGCCTCACCCAAGCCCGGCAGAGCCGAGCCAACCCAGATGAGCCCTGCGAGCCGCCCAGCCGCTAAGAGGCTGGGGCAGGGGCGCAGGCACTGGGGCTTCTCCGCGGAGCCTCAGGGGGACGGGCAGAGTGCGCCTGCGTCCTGGGGCGGGGTCTGTCCCAGAGCAGCAGCTTCTGTGGGTACGCAGGGCAGGACCCCCCACTAGGGACCTGTGGGGGGGGTTCATCGGGGTGTCACGTGCTGAGTGGGAGCAACCGGGTGTCTGCCTGCCTGGGGGAGCATTGAGGTCAGGCCCTGGAGTCTGCAGACGGGATCTCTCCCAGGTGGGGATGTCTGATCATGCTGGCGCTTTCCACACGGGGAGGGAGGGGTGCACCTCGGGGACCAGGATTCCCCCTGTTCACAGGTCCCAGGAGTCAGAACCAGACCCTGGTTCCCCTGCACATCTGGGGCGGGCCTGGCACAGAGGATGGCTGGGGGGGCCTGCAGGCAGGCAGCTGGGGACGGAACCTGGGCCTGCACTGTCAGCCCTGCCCACCCCAGGCTCATCCACTTTGCAGTGGAGGAAACGGAATGGGCGGGTGCCAGGCCTTGCTAAGGAGCCCCAGGCTCCTCCACCGTGCAGTGGGTGCCGGGCCAGGCTGCGCCGGCTCAGGGGTCTCTCAGAGACGTGTTCTCCCTGAGCCAGAGGGAGAGAGGCCCTCCCAGCACAGAGCGCCCGCAGGGCAGGACGGCTTACAGCGGTTCCACTTACATCAGCCCAGGGCTGGAGCAGGCGGCTGGAGGCCACACGGGGACATGGGGCCCCCCCAGGAAGGAGCCTGGCTCCCCCCCATGTTGGGGGAGGTGATGGGGGCAGAGGGGCAGGGAGTTGACAGGAAATGGCTGTTCCTTGCTTTGGGTGTATCCACTGTACACCTGTCTAACTTGACGTGACCACCTAAGGTCTGTGGTTTCAGTGTGGTCTAATTAACCTCTTATGCATATTTACATACATTCTGTGAACCAAACTTCCCTCCTGTTGCCTCCTGCAGGCAACTCATGGTCCTGTCTTTCCACTACGTGTCACTCATAAACAGATCGCCAGCTGCCCGTGCAGGTAAGTGCCAGTGGCGCTGGACAAATGTATTTGGGAAGTGTGTTAAGGAAGGTGAACTTTGCTTCTCTTCTGGCCCCTGGACCTAACTGTACGCACTTGCCGGGTTGCCAGCCAGGACAGGGAAGTGCCTGGTGTTTCCACCTGTCAGCAGAGATGCCTCTCTCTGGAGCAGTCACACTTGGGGGCCACATGAGGTCCTTCCCTGTTCTCTTTTAGAAACGACTGCCCAGTGGTAAAGAGCGCAGAGCCATCCCCCATTCTGCCCCAGCCGGGAGGGTCTAAGCAACTCCTGGCGTCCTTGAGCCCTGCTCCCAACTATGCCAATCACCTCTCGCCACCCTGCAAGGCCTCACCAAGGCCGGGTCCAGCCTGGGATGCTTCCTCCAGGGACCAGGCTTTGCCCAAGTGGCCCCGAGGAGCAGCCCTGAGTCTGGGCTCTGTGGAGGGGAAGTGCCAGCAGGAACTGCATGGACATCTTTCTGGGGTGGCCACTGTGCCCAACAGGTCCTAACTTACCTGACTTGGGAGGCCCATCCTAATGTGGGTGTCCACTGCCATTCCTGGACACCAGTTGCCCCTGCAGGATGCCGCGGGGGATGGGTTCTGGCCCAGGAGAGATCACCTGGCCCATGTGCACCATCCCCAGGCCTTGGCATCCTTTCTCAAAGGGTGTGCGTGCAGGAGCGCCCCGTGTGCCCGCTCTGAGAGGGGAGCACATGGCCGGCCCGGCTCTGAGCCAGATGGAACAGAACCTTTGCAGGGACTGAGCTCCTCACCCAGAAGCCGCTGTGGCTGCAAGTCGTCTCAGACACATGAGGGTGGAGGGTGATGGGTCAGGTGCTATGGGGTGTGGGCTCTGGGTGTGCGGAGCAGACTGGACACGGTAGGGGGCTCTGGGGAGGTGACGGGGAGGGGGCGGTGAGGGCTGGAGAGGCTGACCCCCCTCCATGCTGGCTGCGGTCTGCATGAGGGCAGAGCCCACCCGGGGCCATCCTGATCAAGCCGCTGCCCCGTTTCTGCATGGAGGGCACAGAGGAGCGGGTCAAGGGCTTCCCACGCCCTCACCCCACAGGAACTTGGGATAGACACGGCAGCTCGACTTCCCACACACTTGGCCTTCTACGGGAACGTCATTCAAACCCCAGTGGACACGCAGGGCCAGTGTGGATGTCCTGACAGTGCTGCATCCCTGGGAAAGCTGGAGAGGTGCCTGTGGGGTGCCTTTGGAGCAGCCAGTGGGGACAAGGGGATGCGCTCTCCCCACGCTCCCTGGCTTATAGTCTGCACCTGCTGTATGTGACCTGCTGAGAGGAGAAGACAGCCTCTCTGCCTCCAGAGCTACGCACGTGTCTCCTCCAGGCCACAAGCACTTATGGAAACTCCCGGCCACTCCACAGACCCAGGTCGCAGCCCGCTGCCCAGCCGTCCTCAGGCGCAGGGCCCAGAACCAGGACAGGCAGCTGGCAGCTCCTCTTTCCCAGCAAAAGGAAGTTCGAGCCCGTGGCTGTCACCCCTGCCCTCAGACAGTCACAGCAGGGACCGCGCAGCTGGTATGAATCAACATGTCACAACAGACACAGGCTGGGCCTGCAGAGCCTGCACTGATGGGAGCTGAAACGGCCCCGGGGCCACGCACAGACCCCGTCCAGCTGCCCCCAGGAGGGCTCCGGCTGCTGCCCCACCGCCCCTCACATCTGCCTCTTGGACAAGTTGTTGGGACCTGCGGCCCTGAGCACAGCCAGAGCCACGCCTGCCGCTGGGAAGGCCCCTTGTCCAGGCAGAGGGGCCACAGGTGCAGGCTGTTTGGGGCCTGGAAGACTGCCCTGAGACAGGGTCAGGCCTAGGGCAGGGTCATCCTGGGGCAGGGGCAGGTTTAGGACAAGGGCAGGGCCTGGGGAGCAGGTCTGGGCCAGGGGCAGGCCAGGGATTCCCACCTTATTTCTTTCACCTCTGGGTCCTGGAAGAAACAGTGGGTGGGACCCTGAGCCCTATCGTGGCCTGTGACAGCCACTGGTCACTGCACATAGGGGATGCCAATGGGAGACACGGAGGAGGAGGGGAAGCCCCTGCGGACCATCCCGAGGCCTCATCAGCCTGGCACTCAGACAGGACCCACCCCAAAAGTGCCCTGCTGCAGGAAACAACAGTGAGAGCCAGTCAGGGTCGTCCCTGCAGGGGAGGAGGAGGCACAGGCTGCAGAGACCAGGAGGGAAAGGGGGTGAGGTGGGAGTGCAGGGGTGCCCCAGGGAAATTAAGACGCACACGCAGAGTCCTGTGGGAGGCCCACCTGCCAGGTGCATGGCACTCACCCAGATGCAGGAGAAAAGTAAAACGGGGGATGAGACACAGTCCCACACGAGGAAGGATGGTAGATGTTTTTGAGGAATAAACAAAAGCAATTTTAATGGAGGGAAAAACAATGAAAGACACACCTGAAAATATTTCATGGGGCTGAGAAAGGATTTGTTGATGCAGGCTGAATGCATGCTGCGTTGGTTTAAAGAATCAAAGCAAAAAAACACCGACATGCGGGGACTGCATTTGGACTACAGGAGCTCTGAAAGCATCCCGCGTGGGTCCAGTGAGGAGAGAAAGCTGAGGCGGGCCAGAGCTCGTGGCTCTGTGCAGAGGGCTCCCCTCCTGGCCAGTCCCCAGCAGGCTAGATAACTAGCCCCCCTTATCCAGGCGAGCTTCCCTCTGCACACAGAGGTGAGGGTGTCTCCTGCCTCGGTGTTGGGGGAAGATGAGGCGAGTTACCTCCTGTGAAGAGCTGGCATGGGGCCTCTCACACAGCAGAGGCTCCTGACCAGTCACTGCACTGGGGCAGGTTCTTCGTGCCGGGCAGGTTACGGTTCTTTGTGTGAAGGAACCCAAACAAAATCAACTCCAAATCAGAATCAGTGGGGAAACACAAGCGCTCAGCCTTCCTCTATTCTGAAAACCACTGCCCACTGCCCTGCAGTTTCTGGAAAGAGAATGCCACTCCAACTGGCTTAAACAAGAGCTTGTTGTAAATACTGACTCTCACTAGAGAATTCAAGGACATGTAGGCTTCAGGTGTAGTGTGACCAGGTTTCCCTCATGATGTCAAGGTAGCTGCCGGCTCCAGCCCTCACACCCACCAGCTGGAAGACCAGGAGCACTGCTCTCCCAGACTTCTGATGAAGACCCAGAAGCTGTGCAAGGCCCTCCTGGCTTGGGATTGGAGGGGAGGGCAACCCTGACTCGGCTCATCAGAGCACCACCCTCACTAGGGTGAGCATCCCTAACAAGGGACACGCTGGGGGGAGTGGATCCAAACTCAGGGTAGTTTCCAAATGGTGGCGAATGGCAGCTGGGCCAGCAAACCCAGATTCCGAGCAGCATAGCCCCTCCCCAAATGAGGCTGTGATTTTCCAGCTGGGTTGATGTGGATAAAATGAGAGTTCCTGTGGCCATGATTCTCACCTGGCCCTGGTTGACTAGCTGACTGCACACCTGTGGGCAATACATGGCTGTTGACTCTGTATAAAGAGCTCCACCCAGTGCTCTGGGCGCGACATGGCGGTATGGCTGCAAGGCTGCAGGAGAGCAGAGGCTGGAGTGGTGGCAGCGCCGAGGACAGAGGCCCAGAGGACGGCTGTGCAGATGGAGGGGCCCAGAGGCAGGGACCGGCTTGCTGCCTGCAGACTCACTCTGAGTGAACGGGATTTTAGTGACTGACCTGCCACCTGGAAATGAAGCTGGGTATAACCCTTTCACCCCAAGAACATTTTGCTGTCAATTTCTTTGGTCACATTGAATCCATAGCAAACTTGCCCGGGGCTGAAACCCATTGGCAAGACAGTTGGGCTTTTGCGGCTAGGGGTGGGCCTGGCTTCCTCCGACTCAACCGCTCAGCTCTGTCCTCTCCCAGAACCAGGCACCGTTCCTCACCCCAGAGCTCAGGTTAGATTCCTGCCTGTGCTGAAAACAGCCCCTGGTGCCGCTTCACTCTGGTGTGCTGAAATAGCTGAACTTTGACTTTTGACATGACTTTTGACATTAACAGGACAGTTCATACTAGGAAACATTTTACTGATTTTCTCTGGAAGTGGCACTGCAGGGACCCACATAAGACATACATCCTTGCTTGTGTCTTTGCCGCCCTTTGCCACCTTTACATTGCAGGAAATCTGTCCTTTCTTTTTTAACCTTATAGAAGCATCAAATCACAGTCCAAAGAGTATAGAACATTCTGGAAAGGGACCCTCAATTTGGGGAAGAGAAGGTGGGGGCCCAGAGAACATGTCTGTCTCAAAGTTGGGGGCAGCCGTAATAGAGCCCACCTTACCCAAATATGTGCCCTCTGAGCACAGAGCCGGGCATGCACCTGCTCTCCATGTTTTTCCAGTGGAAGTGAAGAGAGCATGGCTAAATTCTACAGAGGGTACGTCTCCTGGGCACACTGCACATTCGCTTCAGCAGAAATGAGGCAGGCACGGCCCTCTGATCATGCGCTCAGCCGATCGGCCGACACAGGCTCCAGCCGGCGCTGGTTCCCAGGATGCCGCGGAATACGGGTCAGGTTTTCCAAAGAAGGGCCGCGCAGGGGACGCTCGCCAGGTCTTGCCTTGGCAGCTGTGTGAACCTGGCAAGCAGAGCGAGAGAGGCCCATTTGCAAATTAAAGACGTGATGAAGGAAAGTCTCTGGAAATTTCCATGTGAGCTCTGGGGACCAAACCTGGTCAGTCCCCACCAGGACAGCAATGCAGGTTGTGCTCCTGCCAAGAGGCTCCTAGCACAGTGTTGTTGGTAAGCCCGAATGTGAGTTGAGAAGACATGTTTGCCTTAAAAATCACGACCTGCTCCCTCCAGGCTGTGTGCTGTCAATGGGAATGGATGAGATGCAGCTGGGCCCCTTGTCACAGCTTCTCTTGGTGTGCACCACTCTTACGTTATTATTTGTGTTTGCAGAATGGGCATTTTCAAAGACATTTATCATTTTAAAATTCAGAAAGAACACTGACACAATTGTGAGGTAAATGCAAGATGCAGTGTTGTGGTCCATGGTCCCCCACCGCCCCCTTGCCTGAACCCCCCAGGCCCCAGGTCCTGGCTGCTGTTTGCCCGGCAGCCCTGGTGGGGACACAGACACACTGGGCATGCTAAGGTGGATGGTTTGTTATGTGCACACCTGTGAATCTATCAGGAAGATCCCAGTCATGAGCATATCCCCCGAAGGTCCTTCTTGCCCCTCATAATCTCCTGCTCCTGGGCAACTGTCGGCCTTCTTCCTGCACTGCGGCATCACCTGCATGGCCCAGAGCTGCATACAAACGGACTCATTGGTGTGTACCTCCCAGTCTGGCTTCCCAGTGGGACAGAACAAGAGCTCTGACTCTCCTTCCCTCTGTGAGGCACCACGTCTACACCCACCTGCAGGCCTTCCGGTCAGTCCTGTTTGTCAACCACAGAGGAAGCAGCTCTGAATGCCCTCTTGCTGCTCTGGGTCATTCAAAGGGGCACCTTGAACTTCAGGGACACGCCCGCCTGTTTCCCAGAGCGGCCATGTGCATCCTGCATCCATGACTCATGGGAAGTCCAGGGGCCGGCCCCTCCAGCTTAGACCCCTCGTGGGTGTGCAGAGCTCTCCTTGGGATTTTAATTGTTGTATCCCCAATGAATAAAGATGCCTGTTCATGGGCTTAGTTGCACAGGTAAAATCTTTGCTATTTTTTTTTCCTAATATAATTTTTTCTTAAAAAAAAACTTTGTGTTTATAACAGTTTTGGGTTTACAGGGAAATTGTGTTTACAGAGAAAAGAAAATATAAAGATTTTCCATGCAGCCATGCCCAGGTTCCCCTTTATAAACACCTGACATTAGTAGGCTACGCTTGACACAATTAGTGAACCCATGTGGACATATTTGCAGTACACTAAAGCCCACACTTTACTCAAACACGAGTAGTTCCATTCTGTCCATTTCCTGTCCAGGGTCCCACTGGACGTTTAATAGTCAGGATTCTGCAGGCTCCTCTTGCTTGTGACAGTTCCTCTGACTTCCCTCGGCTTTGATGGCCCTGATGGGAGCGCCAGGCAGGCATCGGCAGGTTATCCCTGGCTGGCGCGGCCTGGGGACTTCTCATGACTGGACTGGGTCGTGCTCACTGGGGTAGACCACGGAGGGTTTTGAGAAATGCGTAATGTTCTGAATCTGCCTTCACAGTTTCTGGAACAGTTTATACCCAGTACTTCACCCACTCAACCTCCAGGGCCCCTTGCAAACTCCTTGCGGTCACAAACCTTTTTACCACCACAACAGTTTCACCCTTTCCAGAAGGAATCACACAGTAGGCATCCTTTCCGAACTGAGTCCTTTCCCTGAGCAATATGCATTTAACAGTCATCGGGAACGTTGTTCTGTATCTACTGAGATGACCGTAAGGTTTCTCTTTATTTTTGTCTGTCCTTGGGGTGAATCACATTGATTTCCAAGTTAAACCACCCTTGCCTTCCTGGGATAAACCTCACTACATCATGATGAATTTTCCTTTTATTTTTTTTTGAGCCTGCTGCTGTTTTATTTCTTCAGTTTGTCCCTTTTTCTTTTTTTATAATTTATTTTGGATCATTAATCTACAATTACATGTGCCATATTATGATTATTAAACTACCCACTTCATCAGGTCCCCCCCACCAACCCCATTACAGTCACTGTCCATCAGTGTAGTGAGATGCTATAGAATCACTACTTGCCTTCTCTGAGTTGTACAGCCCTCCCCATGCCCCCCCAACATTACATCTACTAATCATAATGCCCCTTTTTCCCTCTTATCCATCCCTTCCCACCCATCTTCCCCAGTCCCTTTCCCTTTGGTAACTATTAGTCCATTCTTGGGTTCTGTGTGTCTGCGGCTGTTTTGTTCCTTCAGTTTTTTTCTTTGTTCTTATCCTCCACATATGAGTGAGATCATTTGATACTTGACTTTTTCGGCTTGGCTTATTTCACTGAGCATAATACCCTCTAGCTCCATCCATGTTGTTGCAAATGGTAGGATTTGTTTTCTTCTTATGGCTGAATAATATTCCATTGTGTATATGTACCACATCTTCTTTATCCATTCATCTACTGATGGACACTTAGGTTGCTTCCATTTCTTGGCTATTGTAAATAGTGCTGCAATAAACATAGGGGTGCATCTGTCTTTTTCAAATTGGGCTGCTGCATTCTTAGGGTAAATTCCTAGGAGTGGAATTCCTGGGTCAAATGGTATTTCTATTTTGAGTTTTTTGAGGAACCTCCATACTGCTTTCCACAATGGTTGAACTAATTTGCATTCCCACCAGCAGTGTAGGAGGGTTCCCTTTTCTCCACATCCTCGCCAACATTTGTTGTTGTTTGTGTTTTGGATGTTGGCCATCCTCACTGGTGTGAGGTGATATCTCATTGTGGTTTTAATCTGCATTTCTCTGATGATTAGCGATGTGGAGCATCTTTTCATGTGCCTGTTGGCCATCTGAATTTCTTCTTTAGAGAAGTGCCTATTCATGTCTTCTGCCCATTTCTTAATTGGATTATTTGCTTTTTGTTTGTTAAGGTGCGTGAGTTCCTTATATATTTTGGATGTCAACCCTTTATCAGATACGTCATTTATGAATATATTCTCCCATACTGTAGGATGTCTTTTTGTTCTACTGATGGTGTCCTTTGCTGTACAGAAGCTTTTCAGCTTGATATAGTCCCACTTGTTCATTTTTGCTTTTGTTTCCCTTGCCCGGGGAGATATGTTCATGAAGAAGTTGCTCATGTTTATGTCCAAGAGATTTTTGCCTATGTTTTTTTCTAAGAGTTTTATGGTTTCATGACTTACATTCAGGTCTTTGATCCACCTTGAGTTTACATTTGTGTATGGGGTTAGACAGTAGTCCAGTTTCATTCTCTTACACGTAGCTGTCCAGTTTTTCCAACACCAGCTGCTGAAGAGGCTGTCATCTCCCCATTGTATATCCAAGGCTCCTTTATCAAATATTAATTGACTGTATATGTTTGGGTTGTTTGGATTTTCTATTCTGTTCCACTGGTCTGTGGGTCTGTTTTTTTGCCAATACCAAATTGTCTTGATTACTGTGGCTTTGTAGTAGAGCTTGAAGTCAGGGAGTGTAATTCCCCCTGTTTTATTCCTCCTTCTCAGGATTGCTTTGGCTATTCGGGGTCTTTTGTGGTTCCATATGAATTTTAGAATTATTTGTTCCAGTTCATTGAAGAAAGCTGTTGGTAGTTTGATAGGGATTGCATTGAATCTGTAGATTGCTTTAAGTAGTATAGCCATTTTGACAATATTTATTCTTCCTAGCCAAGAGCATGGGATGCATTTCCATTTGTTAGTGTCCTCTTTAATTTCTCTTAGGAGTGTCTTGTAGTTTTCAGAGTACAGGTCTTTCACTTCCTTCGTTAGGTTTATTCCTAGGTATTTTATTCTTTTTGATGCAATTGTGAATGGAATTGTTTTTCTGATTTCTCTTTCTGTTAGTTCATCGTTAGTGTATAGGAAAGCAACAGATTTCTGTGTGTTAATTTTGTATCCTGCAACTTTGCTGAATTCAGATATTAGTTCTAGTAGTTTTGGAGTGAAGTCTTTAGAGTTTTTTATGTACAATATCATGTCATCTGCAAATAGTGACAATTTGACTTCTTCTTTACCAATCTGGATGCCTTATATGTCTTTGTTTTGTCTGATTGCTGTGGCTAGGACCTCCAGTACTATGTTGAATAACAGTGGAGAGAGTGGGCATCCCTGTCTTGTTCCCGATCTTAGATGAAAAGCTTTCAGCTTCTCGCTGTTAAGTATGATGTTAGCTGTGGGTTTGTCATATATGGCCTTTATGATGTTGAGGTACTTGCCGTCTATACCCATTTTGTTGAGAGTTTTAATCAGGAATGGATGCTGAATTTTGTCAAATGCTTTTTCAGCATCTATGGAGATGATCATGTGGTTTTTGTTCTTCTTTTTGCTGATGTGGTGGATGATGTTGATGGATTTTCGAATGTTGTACCATCCTTGCATCACTGGGATGAACCCCACTTGATCATGGTGTATGATCCTCTTGATGTATTTTTGGATTCGGTTTGCTAATATTTTGTTGAGTATTTTTGCATCTATGTTCATCAGGGATATTGGTCTGTAATTTTCTTTTTTGGTGAGGTCTTTGCCAGGTTTTGGTATTAGAGTGATGCTGGCTTCATAGAATGAGTTTGGAAGTATTCCCTCCTCTTCTATTTTTTGGAAAACTTTAAGAAGAATGGGTGTTATTTCGTCTCTATATGTCTGGTAGAATTCAGAGGTGAATCCTTCAGGCCCGGGGGTTTTGTTCTTGGGTAGTTTTTTGATTACCAATTCCATTTCGTTGCTGGTGATTGGTCTGTGTAGTTTTTCTGTTCCTTGCTAGGTCAGTCTTGAAAGGTTGTATTTTTCTAAGAAGTTGTCCATTTCTTCTATGTTTTCCAGCTTGTTAGCATATAGATTCTCATAATATTCTCTTATAATTCTTTGTATTTCTGTGGGGTCCGTCATTATTTTTCCTTTCTCATTTCTGATTCTGTTTATGTGTGTAGATTCTCTTTTTCTCTTAATGAGTTTGGCTAGGGGTTTTATCTATTTTGTTTAATTTTTCAAAGAACCAGCTCTTGGTTTTATTGATTTTTTTCTATTCTTTTATTCTTCTCAATTTTATTTATTTCTTCTCTGATCTTTACTATGTCCCTCCTTGTGGTGACTTTGGGCCTCCTTTGTTCTTCTTTTTCCAATTTCAGTAATTGTGTCTTTAGACTATTCATTTGGGAATGTTCTTCCTTCTTTAAATAGGCCTGGATTGCAATATACTTTCCTCTTAGAACTGCCTTTGCTGCGTCCCACAGAAGTTGTGGCTTTGTGTTATTGTTGTCATTAGTCTCCATATATTCTTTCATTTCTGTTTTGATTTGGTCGTTAACCCATTGATTAGTTAGGAGAATGTTGTTGAGTCTCCATGTATTTGTGAGCTTTTTTGATTTCTTTCTAAAATTTATTTCTAGTTTTATAGCTTTGTGATCTGAGAAGTTGGTTGGTAGGATTTCAATATTTTTGAATTTACTGAGGTTCTTTTTGTGGCCTAGTATGTGGTCTATTCTGGAAAATGTTCCATGTGCACCTGAGAAAAATGTGTATCCTGCTGCTTTTGGGTGCAGAGTTCTGTAGATATCTGTTAGGTCCATCTGTTCTAGTGTGTTGTTCAGTGCCTCTGTGTCTTTACTTATTCTCTGTCTGGTTGATCTGTCCTTTGGAGTGAGTGGTGTGTTGAAGTCTCCTAAAATGAATGCATTGCTGTCTATTTCCTCCTTTAATTCTGTTAGTATTTGTCTCACATATGCTGGTGCTCTTGTGTTGGGTGCATATATATTTATAATGGTTATATCTTCTTGTTGGACTGACCCCTTTATCATTATGTAATGTCCTTATTTATCTTTTAGTACTTTCTTCGTTTTGAAGTCTATTTTGTCTGATACAAGTACTGCAACACCTGCTTTTTTCTCCTTGTTGTTTGCATGAAATATGTTTTTCCATCCCTTCATTTTTAGTCTGTGTATGTCTTTGGGTTTAAAGTGAGTCTCTTGAAGGCAGCATATAAATGGGTCCTGTTTTTTTATCCATTCAGTGACTCTATGTCTTTTGATTGGTGCATTCAGTCCATTTACATTTAAGGTGATTATGGATAGGTATGTACTTATTGGCATTGCAGGCCTCAGATTCGTGGTTACCAAAGGTTCAAGGTTAACTTCCCTACTATCTAAAAGTCTAACAACTAACTTAATATGCCATTACAAACACAATCTAAAGGTTCTTTGTTTGTTTGTTTGTTTGTTTCCTCCTTTTTCTTTCTATTCCATTCTTTATATATTAGGTATCATATTTTGTACTGTTTGTCTATCCCTTGATTGACTTGGGGGATAGTTAATTTAATTTTGCATTTTCTTAGTAATTAGCTGTTCTATTTTCTTTACTGTGGTTTTATTACCTCTGGTGACAGCTATTAATCTGTAGGAACACTTCCATCTATAGCAGTCCCTCCAAAATACACTGTAGAGATGGTTTGTGGGAGGCAAATTCTCCCAGCTTTTGCTTATCTGGGAATTGTTTAATCCCTCCTTCAAATTTAAATGATAATCTTGCTGGATAAAGTAATCTTGGTTCAAGGCCCTTCTGCTTCATTGCATTAAATACATCATGCCACTCCCTTCTGGCCTGTAAGGTTTCTGCTGAGAAGTCTGATGATAGCCTGATGGGTTTTCCTTTGTATGTAATCCTATATCTCTCTCTCCCTTGCTTTTAATAGTCTGTCCTTATCCTTGATCTTTGCCATTTTAATTACTATATGTCTTGCTGTTGTCTTTCTTGGGTCCCTTGTGTAGGGAGATCTGCGCACCTCCATGGCCTGAGAGACTATTGGGGAAGTTTTCAGCAATTACCTCCTCAAAGATGCTTTCTATCCCTTTTTCTCTCTCTTCTTCCTCTGGTATCCCTATAATGCGAATATTGTTCTGTTTGGATTGGTCACACAGTTCTCTCAATATTCTTTCATTCTTAGAGATCCTTTTTTCTCAGCTTCTTTGTATTCCTCTTCTCTAGTTTCTATTTCATTTATTGTCTCCTCCACTGTATCCAGTCTGCTTTTAACACCGTCCATTGTGTTCTTCAATGATTGGATCTCTGACCGGAATTCATTCCTGAGTTTTTGAATATCTTTCTGTACCTCCATGAGCATGTTAATGATTTTTATTTTGAACTCCCTTTCAGGGAGAGTCATAAGGTCCATATCATTTAAATCTTTCTCAGGAGTTGTGTTCATAATTTTACTCTGGACCAGGTTCCTTTGGCGTTTCATATTTGTGTATGGCGCCCTCTAGTGCCCCGAAGCTCTACTCTCTGGGGCTGCTCAATCCGTGAGTCAATGCGGGGATTGTAGGGGAGTGGTATTGGTGCCTCCGGGGAGGAAAGGGCTGTTTGCTGGTTCCTGGCTGCTATGCCTGTCTCCACTGCCTGACCCAGTGGGCTGAGCACACAGGTATAAGCCTCTGTGCTTTGCGTTTTTAGTTGGTATAGACAGATCTTCCCTCTGGGTTGCCTAACACCAGGGAAGGATTTCCTGGTTTGCAAGTCTGGTGCGGCTGGCCAGAAGAAAGGCACACTAGTCTGCCTGTCACAGAAGGGGTTCTTGGCGCTGTGTAGGCAGCCAGGGAGCTGGAGCACCTGAAGATCGTGAAAGCTCCCAACCTGCTGGGCAGAGTGCACCCGGACAATTTTGTCTGCCTGTCCTTTCTCCTGAACAGTAAGCTCTGTGCAATCCTTGCCCCTTTAGCAGCCCTCTTGCTAAGGGCGTCTTTGTTAGGAAGTCTCTCAGACTGCCCACCTTCTTTTGTCCCCGAGCAGCTGGGTATGGATCCCTGCTTTCACAAGCAGCTGGATTCTTAGTCTCTCCAGGAATTCTGCCTGTTTTAGCTTTCCAACCCCCTAATTACAAGAGTATCATGCAAGCACCATGAAATGTAGGTTTGTGCTGCCAGATCAGATCTCCAGAGTTAGGTATTCAGCAGTCCCACATCTCCACTCCCTCCCTGCTCCATTCCTGTTCCTCCTGCAGGTGAGCTGGGGTGGGGGAAGGGCTTGGATCCCGCAGGACCACAGCTTTAGTATGTTACCCTTTTCTGTGAGGGCTGCTCTTGTCTCCAGGTGTATGCAGTTTTTTGCCGTCCTCTTTCCCGTTGCTCTTTCAAGAGTAGTTGTAGTAACTTTATTTTCATATTATATGAGGTTTTAGGAGGAAGCCTCTGTCTCACCTCTCACGCCGCCATCTTTCGAATTTTCCTTTTTATATGCTGTTGGGCACAGTTTGCTAACACTTACTTGAGAATTTTTGCATCTACATTCAGCCAAGGAGAGAGTAGGGTGACATATTTGTGTTGAAAGATCCCTGCAGCTCAGGATTTTGTCTATGGTGGATAACCGTTACCCTTAGGAGGGGAGAAGAAACAAAGACTTCCTCAGACAAGTAAGAATGGAGGGAATTAATTACCAGCAGACATGCTCTTCAGGGAAAAGGAAACCATCAAGTTAGAAACATGGATCTACATAGAGAGGTGAAGAGTGTTTAAGGTGAAAGGAGGTGAAATAAAATCTGTTCCCTATTATTCTTAATTGATGGAAACTGTAACTGTTTAAAGCATTAATGATGACATGTTCGGGGCGATTATCACTTGAGTCCTCTGTGCACGTCCTAAGTCCTCTGTTAGTTTGTCCTTTCAGCTCTTGACACAGGGTGTTGGCGCCTCCGTCTGTGATTGTGGGGTTGTCTCCTTGTGGTTCCAGCAATTCTGGTTTTGTCATTAGGCTGGCTAAGTCCTCTGGATGACTGCTATGTCACTATGAAATAATCCTTTTTCTTGCATACAGTTCCGTGCTTGAATGTTAACAACAACCCCCAGCTGTCTTTTAAGTCACTTTATAATGGGATACCTACCACATCCTCTCACTTTCTCTTCACATATAACGCGTGTTTCCCGGTGGAAACATACAGGTGGGTCACACTTCTTATCCAGTCTTACGTTTTGAAAGTTTGGGTCGTTAGCTCATGAATGATTATTAATATGGGTAGGTTTAAAACTATCATCTTGCTGTTTGTCTTAAATGTGTCTCATCTGATTTTTCTCTTATTTTGCCTTCTTTGCAGTAATAGAGGCTCTGATTCCACTTATGTTCTTTGCTGGTTTATAAGCAATAACTCTAACCCCAAGATGTCCTTCCCCTTCCTGGTGGCCTCCTGCCCCTGGCACCCTGTCTATGGGGTCACTGACTTTTACGCTGACATCCAGTTGATTTGGAATTTGCTTTGCTGAGCCTGACTTCCTCTTGTTCCGAGCGGGCTGTCTGTACCGGGGACTGAGTGAATGGCCTCCAGCCCGTCCCGGACTCCACAGCTCCAGGGTGGCCGGGGCTCCCAGCTCCCCACCCCTCCTAACTGCAGCCGCTCTTCCTCAGAGAAAAAATAACTCGACAAGCACAGTTTTCCGAGAGATGAGCTTTCCAGTCAGTTTTCCAATTCGTAAAACATGCTTATTGTATTTTGATTAACATTATGTTGCCTGTATAGATCCAATGTGGGGAAAAGCACCCAGCCATGGGGCCTTCCCATTCAGACTTGGGGTACATCTTCCCACTTCCTTAACTGTCCATCTGGAAAGTTTATTGTACCCCATATGTGTGCTCTGTACAGTTCTTGTTAAGTGTATTTCTCACTATCTTACACTCTTACTTATATGTGTGTGCGTGTGTGTGTGTGTGTGTGTGTCTGTAGGTATGTATATATATATATATATATATATATATATATATATATATATATATATATATTTGACCAGCCACCTTACTTAATTCTAACATTTTGGTGTTGCCTTTGGCTCTCGTGGGTTGTCTGTGTCCTCAGCCAATTGTAAAAAAGTAACTCCAGTGTGGGCCCCGGGGCTGTGAGACTCTTCCTGTGTTCGCACCCTGCCACACATGGAGACCCTCACTCCCCTCTGCTCACCCACCCAAGGGAGGTGCAGCTCCCAAGAACAGGACAGATGCGGGACCTGCAGACACTGCCGCTGAGCTCACCCAAGTCCCTTCCCTCCCACGTGCTTGTGGTCACCCCCTCCTGCCTCCTCAGCTCTCCTGACGCACAGCTGGTAGGGAGACCCAGAGCTGGACTGGGAAGCAGCTGGCATGGCCAGAGCCTCGAGGGAGTGTGGAAGCTCTCTCAGAGCAGCGCTGCCCACAGAGTTCTCTGTGATGATGGACCTGGTCCATGCCTGCACTGGTCACATGCAGCGACTGGGCACCTGGAACAGCCATCACATGGCAGGGTGGGTTCCACATCTGAGCAGATGGAGAGGCATGTTGCTTGGGTTGACAGTGGGCTCACAGGGCCACAAAGACCCCAGGGCCAGAGGAGAAGACCCTGGGCACCAGAGACCTGCACCTGCTCAGCCATTCTCTGCTGTTTGAATTGCTGCCGTGGACAGTTATTGCACAAGTTAGAGAGAGAGGAAGTCCTTAGTGACTCCCCCAGGCCCCAGTCCCAAGTCCAAGGGCGTCCTGACTTGCCAGACCCGCTGAGGGCACCCTGCCCCCGGCCAATTCATGCTCCCCAGCAGTGAGTACCCAGGGATGCTGGAGGGCCCCGTGAGTCTCCCTGATTCTCCGAGAGCCCGTGCATCCTGCCAACGCTGCTTCCCCGGGACAGAGCCCAGAAGCACGGGCAGAGAGATAATGGGACCCCTTCCCTGGCCCCACAGCTGGCCCCCTCAGCCCCCTCTCCGCCCAGGGCACACTGAGCAGAGTGTGACCACGGCCAGCCCCCTCTGGAAGGAAGCCATGCCACAGCGGCCACTCCGTAGAGGCCAGCGACGCCTTTGTAGCGAGGGGCACCAGGGGTGGAGGCCCCACGCAACCCCACCCCACCCACACCAGGGTCTCAGGAGGGACTGACAATGCCACCTTCTGCCTGGATGAGGCCCTGACCTGTGGCTGGGCTCACAGGCCTCAGCCTGCCACTGACCTGCTGCTGTGGCTGTGGGCCCATCCGGGGCAGGGGTGCCCTGGCCTGCAAAGCCAGCCTGCCATCAGGAGGTGAATGGTCCCCTGCACTGGTACCAGGGAAGCACAAGAGGAAATGGTGCCGGGCCTTGGCCTCCAGGGTGCGTGTCCCAATAAACAGCCATCACCTTCCCTGTCTGGGTCCCAGGTCCTGGGAGAAGAGTGCCCGGGATGGTGGAGGGGGAGGCCGAGCTAGGCAGGTACCAGCTGCGATGGCCACATTATGCCCAGAGAAGCCCAGTGTGCCCTCCCCACCCTGGGACAGGTGTGGGCCACATGCACAGAGGACACTCCCTCCATTCTGGGGTGCATGGTGCCCCCACCTCCTCGCTTGCTGGGTGGACCCCTGAGGGCTCTCTGTGCGGCACCCCCCCACATCCCCGCCGCCTCTCTGGGTCCTCAGGGGATCCCAGCACAGTGAAACTGCCAGGGCAAGCCCTTCCCACCTCTTGGGGCAAGTGTTAATGTGCTCAGGAGGCCCGCTGCCCTCCTGGCTGGGCAGACTGGCTGGAAGCTCTCAGATCTCTTGGCCAGCATGGGGGTCACCCACCCACTGACCACAAGAAACAGGTGGGGGCAAGGGTGTGGCCGTCGCGTGAAGTGTGGAGACTGGCTGGTGATTCTAGAAGCTTAGCCCTGAAAAAATCCCAGACAGGGGGCCTCGTGGTGGGTCCTCCATGAAGGGACCCTGTGTCCTCTGGCAGCAAGGCCCTCCCCTGCCGCCAGGAGGCCCTACTCCTCCCCGGCCCCCAGGATGGAGGCAGGGCTGCGGGCAGTAGTGCCTGGCTGCAGCTGCGTTCCGCAGCGGCCATCTGGGTTGCTAGGGCTCCCCCTTGTCACCCGCGGATCGGAGAATTCCCCCAGGGCCACGGCAGCAGAGGCAGAGAGGAGAGCTGGGGAGGCCCCTGGCCCCCTCCCAGGTGGGCGGTGCCTCCTCCGCTGGGTGGTCCACGCCATGCGAGCCCATTCCCACCTACCACCCACCTGCCCCACGAGTCATGACCGAGTCCCCTGAGGGAGAAGCTTCACACAGCTTCCACCACAGCTGTGGCCTCCACTGGCCACATGGGGCGGGGCAGTCAGCCCTGAGGCCCGGGCTCCCACGGCCAGTACCTGGTTCAACCACGTGGGCCCGAGGCGGGCAGTGTGGCAGTTACACAGTGGAGCTGCGGGTGTGGAGCAGGGCCTGGAGGGAGCCTGGGGGGTCCTGGGGTTCCCTGGGGATGTGCAGGGGAGGGGGCTGCAGAGGCGCCTCTTGGCATCATGGCCTTGGGATTCGGCCACCCTGAGCCCCTTGTGCCCTGGACTGGGGGCTCCAGCCCAAACCCTCTTTTCCTGATAGGACAGGGCAGCCAGGCCCAGGCCGGCTCTCCCTGTCGCGTGCCCGGTGAAGGCCCGGGTGCACAGCGAGTGCTCGAACCGCAGGGGAAGCTGAGCCTGGGGCGGGGCACTTGGTGCCGGGGCCCCTCTGAGGGGCCTGGGTGTGAAGATGCTGTCCCAGCAGGGAAGAGAGGGTGCCGCATGCAGGCGGCCATGGTGCAGGGGCCTGCCACCCACTGCAAGTCTCCCTCCACTCTGATGGCACCAGTGGCTCTGAGAGGACCCGTACCCATCCCATGACAGACCGGGAACCAGGCAGCAGCATCTGTTCACAGCACTTTGCTGTGGCTGAGACACAGATCTGGGGCCGCTGCGCCCAAACCCAGGCCATTCCCGTGGGCTCGGGCTGGCACTCCATCCAGCCACCAGCTGCCCGGTGCTAGCAGCCCGTGTGGGGTTTAGTCTGCACAGTGTTTGGAAAAGAATTCAATTAGTTTTAATTAGTACAAATTTAATCAATTTTAATTAGTTCTAACTAATTAAAAATTTTTAATTAGTTAAAAATCAGAGTGTCCACAAAAAAATGTCAGATTTTAGGTTTCTCTTGAACACAAGGCCATGTCCAAGTTGGGGAGGAGGTGGTCAGCTGATTAGAGCAGAGGTCGGTGGAGCAGAACTGCAGGTGGGGCAGGGCAGTGCTAGTGCCAGGGGGGCCTGGCCCTGGTGCAGGTGGGGTGGACTCGGTACAGGCGGGCACAGGCGGGGCGCCCCTGATCTAGGAGGGTGGCCTGATGAAGGTGGGGCGGGCCTGGGTCCCTGGCACTATGCGCCATTCCCCCGCTGCATCGTTCCTGCTGTCCCTATAACTGGGGTGCCTGCGGTCTTAGGTCCCCCAACATTCCCTCTGGGGCTGGGCTGATGGGCTCCAATCATGCGGCACCACCAGAGCAGGCTGAGGGGGTGAGGCCCGCCAGTGGACTGCCTGCATGGAAGGAGCCTCTCTCCTCTGGGGCCGCCTGGCACACTCGCCCCCTCTCCAGGGCTGGGGCCTCACAGAACCTGTCGGTGACCACCCTGATCCTTGGGCCCCCTGTTCCACCCCTCTGTCCCCCACCCCAGCTTCTTCATTCCTTGTGGCTCTGCCCCGGGACTTGGGCTGCCCTTGGGCAGGGAGCTCCTGCCTGCTGGGGGCACTAGTCCCTCCACTATGCACCCCTTCCCTGCCCCAGAGCCACCGGAAGCTGAGACTGAGGGGCAGCACCAAGCGGGGAGGCGCTGTCTTGAGGACGGGGAGGGGGATGGCACCTGACCCACGCCCCTGGGCTTCTCCGCCCACCCCGTCCCATGGCCTCACCCCTGACCTGGCCTTGCCGGTCCAGGGGCCACAGTGGCCCGAGCATCAGTCAGAGAGGTGGCGCCACCTGCCGTCTCAGGAGCCAGCATGCAGCCTGGTCTCCGGCGGACACCCTCCCCCTCGGGGCCACCGCACTGCCCACCCACAGCTCCGTCAGTGCCAAGGGCCGCAGCGGAGCAGCCTGGGCGGCCCGGGGCCCAGAGCTGGAGAGCGGCGGGGGCGGGAAGGCTGGGGGCTTGGGGTCGCTGTGTGGCTCCAGGCTCTCTTGTCCGATCCCACACCTCCCAGCAAAGCCTGTGTCCCACGTTCTCAGGTTGGTCTCTCCTGCTCGTGGGCGTATTGTGGCGGCATCGTCTCCGTGGAGCTTGGTGACCGCCCACCGACCCCTCTGCCAGCCGAGTCCGGCCAGTGACCCCAAGGTCTGCAGCCCCCACGATGAAGGAATCCTCGGCACCCCCAGGACAAGCAGCTGCCGGCCGTGTGGGGACCCGCCCACTCTCCCCCCACACCCGGGAAGGGGCACCTGGGACCCTCGGTTCTCAGGGAATCCCTGTCAGTCTCTGGGCCACGTTCCCTGCCCTTCAGTGGAGCCCACCCTGATGTGCAGGCGTCTGCCCCACCCGGCTGCCACAGGCCATGTCTGCATCTCCTTTCTTGCAGGGCCCTTGCTGCTCAAGGGGCTGGTGCAGCCCCTGACTTCCCCCACCCAGGCCACGGGCCCTCTGCTGTCCTCCCCCCAGAGCCATACGCCCTTCCCACCCTCCCCGCCTGCCCACCCCCCAGCCACATCCTGGACAGTCAGGGGGGGGCCCCTGGTGCCTGCACCCTGTGTCTTAGGCTCCCTAGTGCAGCCACCTGTGTGGGTGCCCGCAGAGCTGGCAGCTGATGCTGGAACCACCTGCCACCTTGTGGCTGTGTCCCCAGCATGGGCCCAGGGCCACAACGTCCCATTCAGAAAATGCAAAGCGAGTTCCATAGCCTTAAGCACAGGACGATACTACTTAAAATGGTAGGGTACATTTTGGGAACATAAAACCATGGAATATCCCCAAAACCTGAACTCAGGACAGGGGCTCCTTCTGGGGAGAAGAGGAGAGGTGGGTCAGGGAGGGCTGGCTCCCTCGGGTTTCTTTTAAAAAAATGGAAACAAGGCATAATATAAGGGGTTGATAAATTTGGGTTATAGATTAAAACGTAAAATGAAATTAAGTAGGAAAAAATCCCAACGCAAAATTTTTTTTTTTGTTCACTTGTCAGTTTGTCAGTAATAGAAATGGTGTGACAGTAGCCTGGCAGCATTACTCACAGCAGCCAGAAGGGGGCGCAGGCCATGCTGGGGCAGATGAAGGACAGCAGGGCTTCCTCCCCTTCGGAAGGCAGGGGTCCTGCCCCGGCACGGGGCGCGAGCCTGAGGACACGCGGACACGCTTCTCAGGGACATAAGCCAGGCATGGGGCAGTGCGGCACGTGTCCTCTTAGCCGAGACCCCTGGAGCTGTGGGATGCAGAGATGCAAAGTAGGTGGAGGGGCCGAGGCTGGGGGTGGGAGTTAGGGCTTCATGCGCTTAATGCCCCTGAGCTGTGCACTTAGATATGGTTAGGATGGTACATTTTACGTTTGTCACAATAGAAACAATATATAAGGCCTGGTGTGATAGTGACCTGGCTCTGCCATTGGGGGTGGGGGTGGAGACCCCTTTGGGCTCTACCTTGGGGACACCTGTGTGGGTTGGCAGGAGAATCAGGCCTCAGATATGCTCAGTACAACCTGACTGAGGACTGAGTCACCTGGGCAGATCATAGTGTGTAGTGTCTCCGGTCCCCCAGGAGGCAGGATAAACTGGGCGTCATGGAAGGAGCAGATGACAGCCCTCACTGGCCACAGGTGTGCAGCGCCCCACTTCCCGAGGCCCCGCTGCCCTCCAGCCACATGCCCCCCGTGGGGCCTGCTCCCAGTGTCCTGAGCAGTTTGCAGGGGTCGGACCAGTGATTTGCCCACAGCCATGTGCCTTTTGGTGCTGCGAATATGGGTCAAATTTGGGAGAATCTCTCTGCTCGATTTCCCTGGGAGGAGGAGCTTTTATCGTCCTAAATCTGCTGTAAAGATGAACACAGAGCAGTTGTGTTTTGTGAAGTGTCCCTGTCACCTAAAGGCAGGAGCAGGGCGAGAGAAGGCAGACACTTCGGTGTCCACGGCCAGGACGTGCTCAGCCCAGGCCCGGCCTCAGGGACGGCAGGGGACCCCGCACAGCTCAGCTAGGGGCCCAAGGAATGGTGCCCAAGCTCCGGCCCAGGCAGGCTCTGCCTCCAGGCACACCCTCCTCTCCTGGTGAGGGGCGGACTCCCGGGTCCCTCCACCCCAGATGCTCAGGACCTCCTGCACCTCGGGGGCCGGTCTCCTCCCATTTGGGGACTGCTGGGCCAGGGCCCTCAGCCGAACTCCAAGTGTGCATCCTGTCCTCCGCAGTCACATTCCCAGGGCAGCGACGACCCACCCTGCGCCCAGGCAGGCCCCCGAGTGTCCCCAGGCAGCTGCAGGCAGAGCCACACTGCCCCCCAGTGCCACGCTCTTGCCAACGCGGGTCCATTCTGGTTCCTGACAGCAGACAGCCAATTCAGAGCGCAGGGGCCCAAAGACAGTCGCCTTCGGGCCGTCCTTGAGCCACTTCTGCTCAGCTGTTCAGAGTGTGCCCCTCTATTGGGCTCTGGGTCCTGGAGAGGGGACAATCTCAGGTCCTCATGCATCCCAGGGCCAGGAGGGGACAACAGGTGACATGCAGATCAAAGAAAGTGTGGTGACTCAGACTATGAGCCTGGGAGCAGGGGACGGGGAAGGGAGGGGGTGGAGGAGGCAGGGAGAGGGCGTTTCCCTGGGCCTCAAGCTGCCACCACCACCAGCACCACCACGTGCCTCTAATGATTCCTCTCTAAACAGCACAGCTTCCATTGCCCATAGGGAATTCCTCGGTTTAATTTGACTACACTGAGGTGTGACTTAACCCAATGGCACATTCCTGAATTTTTAGCACAGTCTGTTGATGACTTAGACAAGAATATGCTTGTCTGCCGCTCAGCATTGAGAAGGGCCTCTGTCTCCACCTCTGTCGCCCTGCCTGCCCCAGGGCCTCCCAGCCCAGTGGAGCCTGCTACCCGGTACCACCCAGCCCCATGGAGGTGGCGTGAGGGTCTCATGGGGCCCTAAGAGTCCTCTCTTTCCCCAGGGTGTGGAGGCTTTGAAAAAGGTGGCAAGAGCAGTGGTGGGGCCCTGGCCCCTGTCACTGAGGTGGCTCCGGGCCTCTGGCTGGTCTGACACGGTCTGGAAGGTAGATGGCCAGCATCCAGCCCTAGAGGTCTGGGGAGAGCCCAGAAACGTATGTGTGTTACAGATTCTCAACAAAGGCGTCATAATCAGTTGGAGAAAGAGTCTTTGGATCAAATGTGTAGAAACAGTGATGTCCGTACATCCCATTCACAAACACTAATTTCAAATGGATGCAGGACCTAAACCTTGAAGTGAAAAGTGTGAAACTCCTGGCCCTTGTCCATCACAGCTGCCATTGGCTTCACACGGCATTATATTTAAATTAGGTGAAGCTAAAAATTCAGTTCCTAGCCGTATTTGCAGTGTCCCGCATGCCACCACACTGGACTGCACAGGTATGAAAAGGCTGCTGGGCACCGCCGTTATGGATGGAAAATATTCCCCCGACCTTGGCAAGTATTTCTCAGGAACAGCAGGCAGTATTCATGAAAAAAAATGGATAGAATGGGTTTGGTAGAAATTAAATCTGCTTTTCCAAAGTACCATTAAACAAGCAAAAAGATAAGCCACATATAGGAGAAAATGTCCATATTCTGTGTAACTAATACAAGACTTGCATCCAGAATATGTAAATTCCCTTTACAGCTCACTAAAAAGAAGAAAAATGGCCCACCTTTTTAAGTACGCAAAAGATTGAATAGCCCTGTAGCAAAGATACATGAATGAGCGATGCTCACGGGAAGACTTGGCCACTTGGCATCCGGGGGTTGGATGGAGAGTCGCTCCCACCAGGAAGGCAAAGGTTGGTCAGAAGAGCTGCCAATCCTGAGTGTTGTCAAGGAGGCGAACGCGCCAGGAGTCTACCTGGGGAAGCTGGGCACCTGGGTGGGCAGCTCCTCAGGAGAAGAGGAAGCTAGGGCCACACAGAAACTCGCACTCAGATGTTTGTAGCACTTTTATGTATAATTGCTAAAACGGGCAACACTCAAATGCCCTCTGGGGAATAAAGGATAAACACAGGCGGTGCATCCATGTAATGGAACTCCTCAGGAAACAAGGACAGAACTGCTGAGTGAACCCCAGAGTCCCTCCCGCAAGCTCCCCGGGGCCCAGCAGGAAGCAGCTCCTGGCTGACAGAGGCTGGGCCCCGGGGTGGCCGGGAGGGTGGGGGTCTCTCTGGGTGAGTGGGTGCTGTAAAGTGAAGGGTATGTTGTCGGAAAGTATGGACCACAGACAGCCGGTGCAATTTATTGCATGTGAATTGCACCTCGGTAAAACTGATTCTTTAAAAGCCTGCACTACTCTAAGTGGGTCAAGGCCAAGGGCAGGTTGGGAGCAGGGAGCCCCACCACCACTCCCTATCCCCCCCTACGTCCTGGGAGTCCGGCCTCGGCTGGTTGAGGGGGCATAGGCATCACATTGGAGAAGAGAGTTGTGAAGCAGGGGTCCAGGAACGAGGGGCCAAGAGGAGGTGAAGCCATTGGGTTGCCCCTGGCCTCTGCCACGGGTCAGACGCAGCGTCCGCGGCCTCGATGCGGGAAGCGGGCTGGCACGCTACAGCCGGGTTGCACTCGTGGCCATCCAGGTCCCCACGCGTCTTCACACACACCGCCTCCCGTGAGGACCCCTCCCTCTGTCCCCAGCCCCAGCGCCCGCCAGGCGGCGCCCTTTCGTGAGTGGCAGCCAGCAACCTGGGCCTGTGTTCCCCTTGGCGCCTCGGATCCTGCTGTCAAAATCGCTGCTGCATTACAGAGATTTTCCAGACGTGGAGGCTGGATTGTTGTTGGAACTTCCTTGGCGATTCTGTCTCATTTCTTTTTATTAATGAACTTTAACATTTATTTTGCCACGTTTCAAAAACTACAGAGGTCCCCCCAAGATCTGGGCTCAGACTCAGAACGGGAAGAGGCCGACTGGCCAGAGGGACCTCTGCGTGAACTGAGTCCTCCCGGGCCTCAGGAGCCTGGGCCTGCCGGGCCTCGCCCCGCCCGCGTCTGCGCAGCTCTCGGCCCCCAGCGCTCAGGACGCAGGTGCTCCCCCGGACGCAGGCGTGGTCTCCCCCAGCAGGACCCGGACTCCACCACTCACCTCCTGGCCCAGCAGCCCTCACCGTGGACCCCCCCTGTGGATGTCTCCTTCAATGGCTTTGTGGTCAAATTGCCCAGAGCATTCTCTTTGACGTGTTTTTTTTTCTTTTGAGGAACTATCTTTTGGCTTAAAAAGTCAAGCTTTATTTGTTTCCAGTTAGTGAATTTTTGCTTTTCTCCCCATTACTTTATTTTTTTTTTTTACTTTCTTTCGTTCATGGTGTTGATCTTTTTCTGTTCTGATATCTGCACTAACTTCTATGTTTCTTAATTTTAATAATAAAACCAAGAAATTAAAAAATCATTCTACAGTGGATTCTCCCCTGAGGGCTTTTGGTGGGCCCCCCAGGTGTCTGCAGGTCCCCCAGGGGTCTGTCTGTGACCCACACTTGCAGCCAGCAGTCTATAAACAGGATCCGTGTTAGTTCTGATTTTCTCTTTGGCCCATGTTTCGTGAGGAAGAATGACAGGAGATCGCCTACTGGCCAGGTTTGATTGTACCATTTTTTTCATTGATATTTAGTTTTATAGAGTTAAGATCTAAGAATGTAGCATAAGTGATTTTTCATTTTTTGAGATGGTTTTCAGCTTTGATTTGCTACTTGGTTTTGGATCATCTTTTAAACTTCCTCATGAGATTTTAGAAAAAAATGTGTATTCTTTTTATGTATTCTGCATTATGTATCAAAAAATGTTAAAATAATTCAAATGAGTAAATTTGAAGATCTAATTGCCAGTATTCAACAGTACGTGAATAGAGAAGCGTCCCATCCAGCAAGAGGAAGGGAGCTCCTAAGAGTGTTAAAAACGGAAGGTTTTTGTAGGAATGGGCTGGGACAAGGCAGTTAAAGGAGGGTTTATTTAAGGCAAGGTGACCTTCCCATAGCAGGGAGAGAGCATATCAGGCAGATGACCTTTCACCTTATTGGGCAGATTAGTGCCGACCAGAAAATGCCAGACTGACTTAAAATTCCACTCCTGAGAGAGGCTGAAACTGCAATTAGGAAGGTATTAAGTCTTGGTGGTGCTTGACAGAAAGAGCTGCTTTTGAAGCCTGTTGTTTCTTTTTAACAATAAAATAGAAATTGCTTACAGTGGGATTAATGTCTTTAATACCATCACCATGTACTTCCTGTGATCTGTCCAGTTTTGCCACGAGAGTGGAAGCCCCCTCTGTGTCTGTGTGGGGCCATGTTCTCCTTGCATAGCTGAGACTTTATTTCCATACTTCAGAGCAATACTGTGACTAGCAGAACTGCAGTGTGTGTTTCTGCAAGGCAGCCTGCTCTCCCTTCCGTTTCTGTTTCTACCTTGAATTCTACTTTCTCTGGCATTAAGCCTGTGCAGCACCCACTCTTGCTGGGCCACCTGAGATGCAGCCCTGCATGCGCACTTTTTGCTGGGGTTTGTCCCTTATCTTGTTTTTTTCCACGAAGGCAGTGCACCTCCACAAGGCAGCCATGGTGGGCACAGCGGCTTCCCTAGGGAGGGGGAATGACATATGGGAGGAGCTGAGGCCCAGATGACAAGTCTGACTGCCGGGTCAGCCTCTGGACAGCGCTTCCTGACCCTGGTTAGAACCAGAGTACCCCGTGCAGCCTCAGGGCTTGAGCCCAAGTTGGAGGACCAGTGCTGGGGGTGTCCCAGGAAGAGCAGTCAGTGCCAGGACATCACAGGCAAAGGTCACCGAACCGGCCACCCTGAGTGGCTCCTCTCAGCCACTCCACCCACCTGTTGCAGCGGTGGGGCCAGGCATTCTCTAAGCCTTGTGGACTGCACCACCCTCCGTTCCCCAAGTTCAGAGAGGAGGTCTGTTGGCTCACATCCTTCTTAACGTTTTTTTCTCCTTTAAGTTATAAGGCTGATAATGCTCTGGCTGTGATCTTGCTGTGTAACTGTGATATGTCACCACTGGGTGAGACTGGGTGAAGGTACACGGGCTCTCTCTGTGTTGTTTCTTATAACCGAATGTGGATCCACAATTACCTCAAAATAGAACAACTGCAGTAAAAGAACTAAAAGGCTGATAGGTCATATAATTAAATAAATAGCTACCTAGGAGTTAAAAAGTTAGAATACCAGTGGAAAGTGTTTTACTCTGCATTGTTACTGTATCCAGGGAAACCGTGCCCATATACAACAGTGGAACATAATAAAGGAGACCTCATTTGAAATGGATGGGGAGGCCAGCGGGGAACCTCACATTCCGGCAGCCATCAGCCACTTTTCTCTGCAGCAGGAGGGAAGCTTTTCTCTACCCTGGCAACAGCCCAGCCAATGAGAAGCCACCACAGCCCAACCAATGAAAAGCGCTCCCTCCCACACCCTTGCTCTCCTCCAATGGGCTTCATTCTCAACAGCCTTTCCCAAGTCCCCCTTTTCCTTTCTGAAGTGGCCGCCTCTGCTTTCTTCTTCCGCTTGCGGGTTTGATTATCCTGCACTGCAATTCTGATGCCATTCCCAGATAAACCCATTTTGCTGTTAACAAAACTGGCTGTTCTGTTTTCAAGACTGACAGGTTAAATTCTCAAGACTTTTACTGGCTGGCCGTCCGGACTCCTTCACCTTCCTCTCAGCCATCTTTCACTGCCTGCTGTGTGACAAACACCCCGAGTTCAGCAGCAGGCAGCAAAAGCGTCCTTTCCCAACCACATATCTGAGGGTGGCCCGGGCCTGTCCTGTCCAGGTGGGCCCAGGGGCAGGGAGGTCCTGCTTCTCCTAAGGGCTCTCATCCTCCTTGGACCAGCAGCCACCAGGCCATCTTTTCAGATGGAGCGGTGGCGGCCTACCACGGGGAGTGGCATCGGCAGGGAGACTGCGGGTGCTCACACCAGGTCCCTGGGACTGCTCATCTGGGACCTGCTGTTTGCATCCTGGGTGTGGATCCCACCGAGAGGCCGCCAGGACCCTTGGGCATGCTTCCCCGTCTGCTCTGTCCAGCCAGACCTCAGGTCATTCCTTCGCCTTTGTGCATCCATCCCACAATCTGCTTTTCCACCGCCGGGAGGGGTGAGGCTGGGGTCCTGTCCCCAAGGGCAGCCCCTCCTGCATTCCGCTGGCAGGCAGTGGGCTTTGGCCCCGGGCCTGTCTGGGAGAATGGCCGCTGTCCTGCACGTCCTGCGCATCCCCTATCAGCCCACACCTGCCGGGCTGTGCACTGTGCTGCCTGCAACGGCTTCCCTCCCCACTGTAGTTTCCTTTCTGGGAACCTGGGGGTGCGTGGCCCTGGGACACTGGCCTCCCCCGAGCTTCCTGCTTCTCTGCAGGGAGCTTGGCTGCTTCACGGTCAGTGGGAGGGTGTACTGGGGGAGTTTAGGAAGGCACCAACCGGGAGCCAGGCACTGGGCCCTTGTGTAGTGGGGCGCTTGCTGTGACCCCAGGGGCAGGCGTTTTAGCCTTGCTGGCGTGTCCTGAGGCAGCCACCAGACCAAATGTGGGTCAGGGTGAGCCACACCGCGGGGCTGTGGGGGGGCGGGGAACTCTGTCCTGCCTGGCTCAGCGGCCAGCACCCCTGGCTGGAGCTTTCGGGTCACACAGGAAAAGGAACGTTTTCAAAAAGAGCCAAAGAAAAGCACAAGAACTTCTTGCTGGGTTGGCAGGGGGCAGGGGGCCGGCCCTCGTCCAAGGGGAGGTCACAGTTGACAAGGGGGCGTGCGGTGCCTTCCTCCCGGACTTTGGGAGCTGTGACCAGGGCTGCTCACCGAGTCGGTAGGCGCCAGGGGACTGGGAGGGGTGGTCCACTAAGGGCCGAGGGCCGGGGGCCGGGGGTCGTCTAGGGGGTCTGTGGCGGGTGGAGGCAATGAGGGGGTGGTCCAGTGAGGACTGCGGGCTGAGGCCGTGGGCGGGAATCAGAGGGCCGCTCCCGTGGGGGCTGCGGCCGGCAGGATGGGCGCACCAGGGGGCCAAGCCCGCGTCCCTAGACGGCCGTGAGGCCCGGGGCGGGCGGGGCGTGGAGCGGCGGCCCCAGGCGCCGACGCGTGCGCTCTGTACTCGCGGGCTAGGGGCGGGGCCTAGGCGGGGCATGGGGCGGGGCCTGGCCTATGCTGTCCCCGCGGTGCCGGCGGCCGGGCCTTCTGGGCGCGCGCGGCGGAGCGGCGGCCGCAGCCCAGGGACTCCGCGCGGGCCGGGGCTTGGGGTGAGTGCAGGGGGGTGGGCTGGGGCTGGGCGCGCCCGCGCGCCCGGTGGCGCGGACGCGCCTTCCGCCGCGGCGGCCTCCCCCTCCCCTCGTGGGGTCCGGGAGCTCGCCCGCTCTCCGCGGCTCTTCTCCCTCGGCCCAGGCGCGCTCGCAACCCCTGGGGCGCGCCGGATCACTTCGCCACCTGTCGGGCGGCCGAGAGCGGCGCCCCGGCCTTCTCCCCGTCTTCCTGGGACCGCGGTCCAGTCCCCCCGAGCCGCAGAACACGTGCCGCCGCGCACGTGTCCCCGCGGCGGGAAGGGAAGGTCGGCCCCGGCGCTGTCGGCCTCCAGCCGGAACTCCGCAGGAGCTGAACGACTTCCTAGAGGACTTCCCTTCGGAAGCGGCTTGGAGCAGAGCCTGCGGGAGGCTGTCTTGGGGCCCGGACTGGGCGCCTGCCGTCCTTTTCCCAGTGGTCCCTTCCTACATCTGTACAGGTGGGAAAGTTCCCTGGCGTCCCCGACCCTAAGGCTTGTCCTAGAGATCCCAGGGGCGTGGCCCGGGCACACACCGTGTGTATTCCTTTTTTACTATTTAGGTGCCCAGCCTGCTGGTCAGAGGGCAGGTCAGATAGTCCAGAATCTAGAAATTGTTTTCCAGGCTGCCCGAGTGCAGGTGGGTAAAGTCCTTGGAGCCGCCTGCTGGGTGCCTTGCAGAAAAGTGACCAGGCGCCACTCCCCAAAAGGGAGACTGGAGGGCCTCCTGCAACCCAGTTGAATCAGCAAAACCAGGACTCACCGGCCCAGCAGAACTGCCTGCCGGTGCTGGTCTAGGAGCTGAGTCCCCCGCAGGCGAGTCCCCAGAGGATGTCTCACTTGGCCTCCACAGCCTGGAAGGCATTGCTGGGCCTTTGCATCCTCCTGCATTGGCTTGCTTTCAGACGGGGCTTTGGTGGACTTTAATAACCTTAGATATTAATTATCTGTGCTGGGCAAAGATGACCAACACTCCAGGACGTTTTACACCGGTGTGTGTGTTGTCTATTGCGGCGATGGGGTTAATTTCATTCTTTGGAGCACAGAACTCTGTCCTCTGATATGGGGGCGTGAGTGCCAGGGTCTTCTTTTTTCTAAAAGGTGTTTGAAAAATGTAATGAGCTTCCCCGGTTAACCTGGTTAACACAAAACGAGAGGGGGGTTTGCTTCTGTTTTGATCTTGTGTCTGCAGCCTTCCTAGGAGGTGGCCCCCTTCCCCCATCCCAGACTGTCCGCGCCTTCAAAGGCCGATGTGTGGGGCCTTGGTCCTCCACCTTGACCCTCCGGGCAGGCTGGTACCTCCTTTGCCCTGAAGAGGCCTGAAGTCACACAGGCTTGGGCTGGGATCGGGACACTTGGGGTCCAGGCCAGATCTGCCACGCACTTGCCGGAGCTTCGGCACCTCGTTTGCCTTCTGTGCTCGGTTTCCACGGCTGCGTCCTTCAGCTTTACCATCCTGGAGTGTGAGGCTGAATGGTCCTGTGCACCTAGAGTAGCCTGTGCGATCGGGATGGAGGACTCTGAGTCAGCTGCGGCAGCCGGCCTCTTAGTGCTGGTGAAGGCAGGTGACCCATCTGTAGGGCTGGAACTCCTGTTTGCTCAGTCTGCACAGGTCTTTGAACCCCAGCTCCAATACAAGTGGCCTGTCCCCCTAGACACGCTGAGCTGCCTCTGCCTTGGGCCCGAGTCCACTGTGCTGCAGACATGCGTTAGTCCTGTGGTGCTCAACATCTGCCCAGAGTGGCCAGTGCTAAAAACAGATTGAAAGTTCCCTGGAATTTTGGCTCTCCTCCGTGTGGCAGCTGTGCTCCTGGGGTGGAGCCAGGCTTCTCCTCATGGCCCTGTTCTGCCGGGCTCACTTCCCAGTCATCCTGCCGTCCAGCCCGTGGGCACTGGAGCTGGCAACCCTCCACCTGTTTCAGAAGTTTTTGAAGTGTGTGTGCAGCAGTGCTGAGCTAGGTGTGGGAAATCCACAAAGTGGACACACATCTCATGTCCCCAAGGAGTCCCTGCAGTCAGATAGACGGTGTCGCTGGTGGCCCCGCTGCGGCCTGAGTGCCAGTTCAGCCCTGCCCAGTCTTTCTGTGAGGCCAGTGGGCAGCATTTCAGCCTGCGAGGGTACACACTGTCGCACTGCCCCCACCCCTGGCCCAGAGGTGTCCTGCCCCCTGTGCTCTGCCTGGGTGCGCCTGCAGTGGGACCTCTCAGGAATCCAGGAGACGCTTATGAAGTGGGGGGCCAGGACTGCACCCCCCCCCCGGTGTTGGAGGAGGGCTTGTATCCATGGGAGGCGTGGGCGTTTGAACACTTAGGACAAATGTCTGAAGGAGAAATGGAAGTGGCTGTTTTGCAGGGTGTCTGTGGGTCCGGTGTGCTTCTTGGCCTCTTCACTTTGTCCGTTCTCCTGGCATGGAGCGGGGTGAGGCTGGGCTTGGGGGTCTCTGTGCAGGTCGTGGGGCAGTGGACGTGTGCTTAGGACAGGTGGCAGCCTGGCCCAGGTGGGCATCTCCATCCACGCCCTTGGAGAGAGGGTCCCAGGCTGAGAAGCGCAGGGAGCTGAGTCCCACTTTCTGGGGGTGTCCTGGTGAGAAGGCACACATCTTGCAGAGACCTTGCTGGTCTTGTGGGGTGCTCCCTGGCTCCACGAGCATGTCTATGGAGCCGGCAGGTGGAAGGCTGGTGCAAGCCCAGAGCAAAGAAGAGCGTGGTTCCCAGACGTGAGACTCAAGCACCCCAGCTCAATGTGGGCTGTGGGGACACGGGGTGCTTCGTGCCTGGGCCAGCGCTCCCCTCCTGAGGAGTTCAGGAGCCTGGGCTGCTCCCCGCTGGCTGGGAGTGGCTCCTCCCTCATCCCATCCCAGCTGTTACCAGCCCAGGAGGAAGGGAGGGACCCTGGTATTTGTCACCCAGCAGTTTGGACCCTGGACAGTGCCATGTCCCCAGATTGCAGGGATGGAGCTGGGGGTGGCCTGTGAGGTCAGGTGCTGATGGTATCAGTCCTGAGGGTGGGCCGGGCTGGAAAAGGCCAGAGCCTGTGGGTTTCTCCCCGAGGCGGCAGTGTGAGTGTGGCCAGCAGAGCATTCCCGTCGTTCCTACCCTCCCCACCGCTCGGCCGTCTCCTGGGGGGTGGCTGCTTGCCTGGCTGCCCCTCAGGAGGAAGGCTGGGCCACCTTGTGCTGTGGCCCTGGAGCTGAGGTGGTGTGGTGCGGCATGGGGGCTCTGGATGTGGACATGGGGCTGTTCTCCAGACCGACAGGAATCCTGAGGCCACGTGCCCCAGGCGTGCCTCATCCCCTGCCCGGCAGGCCTGCCCATGTGTGAATGCCGAGTCCTGGGCTTATGGGCTAATTCCGAGTTAGTGTCCGTGACCCTGAGAGAGCTGCACAGGGAGGCCTAGAGCCTAGGTTTCTGATGGGCTCTCACTGTGGGGTAAGAAGCAGTCCCTGTGGGTTTTGGAAGCCACAGGAATCCAGGATGTGGAACCGAGAAGCATGCCAGGCACTGGTGTCTCAGGCTCCCACCACTGCCCTGGGATTTGGGGGACACCAGGTGGGGCCCTTCCTGTTGCTTCTGGAGATAACACCTTTTGGAACAGGAGGGCAGGCACTGGGGTTCCTGGGCCCCAGGAGGTGGGCAGAGTGGGCCAGCCCCTGGGAACCAGGGCGCTTTGAGCTCTTGGCCGCTTGCCCACACTGGGGTCTCGGCTGGGGGAGAAGTGTGCAGTTGCTCTCCTGGCCCAGGAGTGGGGCGGTGAGTGTGAGAGGTGTGCTCCTACTGGTGGGTGTCTGGGGCACTTACTCCAAGTGTGGGTGGCTCAGCCTGTGGGCCACCCTGTGGCCAAGAGCTGTCTGCCTGCGGAAAGGTCCTGCTCTTTCCAGCTGTTGTCAAGCTCCCCGGGGCTTAGGAAATCAGATTCCAGTCTCCACAGCTCTTTCCCAGGGTTGGGGATGGGGAGGGCAAGTTCCACTCGGTCCCTGGAGAATGCTGGGGGCTGTCCCAGTCACTCCTAAGGCCACTATTGCTCCCGTGGTCCCCTCCCTTTGAAACTCTGGAGTTCTGCAGCTGCCCCTCACCCCTGCCCTGCGCTTCCCTGTAGCCCCCAAACAAGCACCCCAGCCCAGCCTCATGAGAGGACCTCGTTTTCCCTGAGTCAGATCAGCACGGGACTCCGAGGCAGAAGCAGAGCTCTGGCCAGCTTCTGCTGCCAAGGCCCCAGGCCCGGGGAGTATGACCGGAAGCCCCACATGAGGCTGCGCTCCACCCTCCGGGGTCCCCAGGGGCCTCGTGCTGGTCCCAGAGGAGTGTGGGGGCACTCCCTGTTGGGATGGTCTCTGAGCCTCACACCAGCTGGAATGCAGGGGACCACGTGCTGGCAATCTGGGCAGCTTTTCCTCAGGGTCTCAGGGCCCCCAAAGCTGGTCCCATGTCTTTGGAACTTTCTGTGCCTTCTGCTTGGGCATTGGAGAGGATTTTCCCCCAAATCCAGACCCTCCTTGGGCAGCCCACCGGACAGGCAAGGCAGTAAGGAGCAGGGACTCATCCCGACAGCTTGCAGCCCAGCTGCACTCTGCGCCCCGGGCAGCCCTACCCAGCCTTGGCCTCGGGAGGGAAACCCCCCGCTTTCCCTGGACTGCTCAGCCTGGCCCTTCTTCACCTTGACCTGGTTCAGTGGCTGCTCACTGTTTGACTCACTTCAAAAGGAACTTCCTATGTGGGATGTGGTGATGAAGTGAAGGCAGAGTAACTGTGTGCAGTTAAGGAGATGGGAGTCCCCACCTCTCTGTTAGAAAGGCCCCGAGTGGGTGGAGGTGGGGGTGCTGGCCCCTTGCACCAAACAGGCTTCTCACTAACTGATCGATGTCACCTGTGGGAACGTGGGCTGGACAGGCCCCACCTTCCCCTCACGGAGGAGGGCCCGTTGTCTGGGATGTGCCGTCAGGTGTGCCCGGCCCAGCTGATGGGCCACGCTCCCAGCTGCCGCTCCTTAGGAGAGTCTCCTGGTGCTGGGGTCCCACGGCCCCCCCGGCCCCTCTTGGCCCTTCCTGTCCCCGTGCCGTGCCCGCTGAAGATGCCCGCTTCACCACCAGCAGCTTTACTGTAAACCCCATCTCCTGCACCTGTCTCGGCTTGGGGTCCCACAGCAGCCGTTGGGGCGGCCATCTGGGCTGCAGTTCATGCTCCCAGCCACCTTTGCTGACCACCTGTGCCACGGGAGGCGTGTGCCTGGCCTCCCTCCAGGTCCTTTTCCACCCATACCCTCTGGGCATCGTGGGGCCCGGAGGCACCACAGTGGCTCTAGCTGGGTGGTGTGCCTGGGCACCGTGACACCAGGCACCAGAACAAGCTGTCCTTGAGACCTCTCCCAGGGAGGGACACAGGCCCAACCCAGCAGCCATAGCCACTGGCTGGGAGCACTTGGAAGGAGCCTGGGGTGCTCAGAACACTGGGTTTCAAACTCTGTTTAGCTTTAGTTAATCAGCACTGAAGGAGCGCCACGCGGCTGGCAGTGATGGGGTGGGACTGCGCAGCCCCAGTGTGGCAGCTGGCCAGGTGAACCTGGTGCCCGGTGGTCACCGGTGCCAGGTGCTTTCAGGCCCAGGGCCCGTGGGCCCTGTCTGTGGATGTTGCGTCATGAGCGTATGAGACAGGGATGCGCCCTCCCTGCCGAGGCTGGGGAGGTGTTGCTGAGCGGCCCTCTGGGCCCGGCCTTGCAGGGCAGTGTCTCCTCCTGGCCCTGGGCAGCATGGTGCCCGCCACTCAGGCAGCGGAGGAGCAGAAGCCTGCAGAGCCAGGACCGGACCCGGAGCTCAAGTCCTGGAGGTGTCTGGTGTTCTACCTCTGCTTCTACGGCTTCATGGCGCAGATGCGGCCGGGGGAGAGCTTCATCACGCCCTACCTCCTGGGTCCTGACAAGAACTTCACACGGAAGCAGGTAGAACGGGGTGGGGGTTGGGTGGGAGCAGACGGGGCGCGTGGTGGCAGGGTCCTGCCCAGACCGGGGGCGCCTTCTCACTGAGGCCCAGTTAGGGAGGCGAAGCCCACAGGGGTCCCAGGGAGAGTGTGGGAGTGCCCTGTCCTCTGTTCCCCTGGTTGGGGAGCCTGCATCCACCTGCTGGGCTGGCTTCTAGGAGAGGCGTAGCACCATATGGAAGGAATTTTCCTTTTTCTCAGCCACGAGGACAGAGGAGCTGTTGGAACCTGACTAGTAAGCTTGTGCCCAGCGTGGTCCTGGCTCACACTGAGAAGGGGGGCATGAGCTACATCCCCTGGGGTTTCATTCCCCATAAAAAAAAAAAAAAGAGCTCAGAGGCCACTGTTTGTGAAGCGTGTGGCTGGGGCTCCCATCTGAGCTCGGTGGCTCCCTGGCCCAGCCTTGTCCGTCCCTTCCAGCATGGAGGCTAGACCCTGCACCACATGTCACTGTGGCTGACCCTGCGGGGTCCCACTGTGCCACATGACTTCTTCAGGAGGCCCCTGCCTCTTGCAGACCCTGGAGTTGTTTAAGTCACATGCAGTCACCATGCAGGTCAGGCGGCCCCCTCAAACAAGCCACCTTGGAGAAACAGAAATGCCCTTGTGCTGCCCACAGGGGCTTGGAGCCCTGTGTGTGTGTGTGACCAGAGCCGGTCACTGCCCAGGTGGCCCTGGGGCCTTCAGGTTTGCCCTCTGTATCCCCAGGCCCTCCAAGGTCTCCTCTGAGTGACTGTCCCCCTCTTCCCTTGCTCACCTGTCAGCCATGGGGTTCTCCTCCCTTAGAAACTGCCCTGTTCTAGAAGGGGGCCATCCTCGGCCACTGTGGTGACCCACAGGTATAAGCATGTGTGGGGAGCCCCTGGAAGTACCAAGGTGCCTCTATGGCAGAGTAGCCGGGAGCCCCACCTGGCTGCCCTCTCAGGCTCTGCGTCAGCTGCCGGGCCGGCTGGGTGCCGGAGCCACATCCTGTGGGCCTGGCATCTAGGACAGCCCGTGCGGGCCCCCTGCCATGCTGGCTGGGGGCAGCTGTCCTTGGGGGCCCGGGGCTGGCCTCCCTTCATGACTCTTTGCGTGGCCTGCCTCTCATGTCCCTCTTGCCAGCCCCTGGGCAGCACTGCGGAGTCTCTGCCCACCTGATGGGCATGGAGGTGCCTTCTGCAGGGTCTGTGTCTCCTTGCTGTCTGCCTGCTGCTGGCGCCTTGCCTGGCCGGCTTCCCTTGTCCTCGGGGCTAGCTCTTGCGGCTAGGCAGAGTCCCGTGCTGTGGCTCTGTCTGCCGGTGTGTCAGGTTCTTCCTGGGTGGCTGGCCACCTCACTCTGCAGCACCTGGTGACCTTTCATGCTGCAGTTCCAATTTAGTCCAGCCAGATGTCTCTTTGTGGGGAGGAGGCACCCTGTGTGCCCTCCCTGCTCTGGTTCATGAAGTGCCTTCGGGAGGGGCAGAGGCTTGCTTTGCATCTGAGCTGCTGGGTGAGTCCGGCAGCCCCCACCCCAGTGGAGCCCCTGCCCACACCCATCGCCTGTCACTGGTGGGGTCACCGGGCAGCCTCCAGGACGGGCCTGACCTGTCCTTGCCCTCTCGTCAGGCTGGGCTAAGCACCTATCCAGGTGTGGCCCCTTGATGCCTCCTCTTAGATTTAGGGTCACCTGTGGCCTGCCTGGCCCTGCCTGTTCCCCCACCCCACTGGTCCCTCCTGCTGGCCCTATGGCCCTGGCCCCATCCCAGCATGTCCTGGTTGCTTTGGGGCCCGGCCGGGCGTGCCCCTTCAGTGAAGCCACCTGAATCTAGAAATGGGCACAGCCCCCAGCTCCACAGGTACACAGATGTGGTGGGACTGGGTCCGGGTGGTGCTGTTCTTGTGCCGGTGCTGGGCTGCACGACAGATGGTGCCCGTCTCAGACTTTGTGGGCACCCACTCCCCCTGCACCTTCCACATGTGGCGGGTCAGTCTCCTCCGGTGCCTGCTGGTCCGCCCAGTCCTAGGAGAGCAGGGCACGGATGCTGAGGAGGGAGCGGGAGGGGCCAGCGGGTGGGGTGGGGGAGAGGCAGGGCCAGCTGGTTTCCCCCAGGCTCTGGCGCCTTGACTCCTCGGGCTCTGACAGCGAGCCCCTCCAGCTGAGCAAGCCACATGCCAAGAGATCTCATCAAGCAGCGCTTTTTGATGTTCCCAGATTTTTCCGTAAACATGAGCCTCCGTGGCTCTCCGTGAACACGTGGTTACTCAGCAATCCCTGGGAACTGATGAGCACTGAGAGTGTCCCTGTGAGTCCCAGGGGGTTAGTTTGAGGGCTGCAGGTGCCTGGGGTGAGCCCGCTGAGGTGTGTGGGCCACCCAGCCTCCCGGCAGGGGGTGAGTGGCCGAGCTCGACATGCCTCCATGTGCTGACCCGGGGCTGGACTCAGCCCTCCATTTCCATCTGCAAAGAAGGGCCTTGGTGACCGTGGGTGTTACAGGGCTGAGAGCTGCCTGGACTGGCTGGGGAAGAGCACCGTGTGTTGGCAGGCAGGTCCGAGTCTGGGTTGGCGCCCAGCAAGGCCTGAGCTCACCTGGTGCCTGCCCTGGTGGGTCTGAGCCATGCCTGAGGCCCCAGTGAGGAGCTGACCGCTGAAGCCCACTAGGGCCTTGGGAGAGGCTACCATCATGGTGCCTGCCCTGCCTGCCCTGGGAAGGGGGCAGGCCAGAGACCTGGGCTCTCGAGCTGGGCCTCCTCCTGAGGTGAGCCCAGGAGGCACCTCCCTGGTCAGCCAATGGGACATCTGGCTGTTGCCCTGAGCGGGTCTGCAACCCTGGGGGAGCACAGTGGCCAGCAAAGGCCAGGGGTTCTGGCTCCCCCTGGACAAGCCCCAGGTCTGCCTAAGGCAGGTGGTGGGGGCCTGTGGCCCAGGCCCCCCATGGGGGGCATGGTGCAGAGGGTGGGTGGGGGGCTTCCCTCCCAGCATCCCTCCACTGGGGACCCAGGGGCGAGGGCAGGGCACCTGGCCGTTCTGTGCCTTCCCTCCCAGCCTCCTCCGCATCGTGGGAACTGGTCTGTTAGCTGTCTTACTGCTCCTCCTTTCCTCCCTTGCTCCCCGGAGGGAGGCAGGGCGCAGCGAGTGTAAACTGGCCACAGCTCTATTTTCCACATTGTTAGCTTTAGGGAGAAACCGAATCATGTTTTCATGTCATTAAAAACAGCCTAGATGAGCGTGTCCTGAGTGGATCTTCCTGTGCGTGAGAAGCGCACCTGTGGGTCCGCGCCAGGGCAGAGCGCGGTTTGGGATCAACCGCCGCCGGTGAGGCGATTTTGGCGGGTCCGGGGGCGGGGTCACAGCCCCCTGTCCCGCAGGTCACCAACGAGATCACGCCGGTGCTGTCCTACTCCTACCTGGCCGTGCTGGTGCCCGTCTTCCTGCTCACCGACTCCCTGCGCTACAAGCCGGTGCTCGTGCTGCAGGGCCTGAGCTACATCTCGGTGTGGCTGCTGCTCCTGTGGGGCTCCACGGTGCTGCACATGCAGTTCATGGAGCTCTTCTACAGCGTCGCTATGGCCGCCCGCATCGCCTACTCCTCCTACGTCTTCGTGCTGGCGCGGCCCGCCCACTACCAGCGCATGGCCAGCTGCTCGCGCGCAGCCGTGCTGCTGGGCGTCTTCACCAGCGGGGTGCTGGGCCAGCTGCTGGTCTCGGTGGCCCGGCTCTCCTTTACCGCGCTCAACCACGTCTCGCTGGCCTTCCTCGTCTTCAGCCTGGCCCTGGCCCTCTTCCTCAGGCGCCCGAAGCGCAGCCTCTTCTTCAACAGCAGTGCACGCGGGCCCGGCGCCGCCTCGCCCTCCGAGCTGCACCTGATGAACCCGCTCCCCGGCCTGCGTGCTGGCGGGAAGCGGGTCGCGGCGCTGCGGGCGGCCGTGTGGGACTCGGTGCTCATGCGCATGCTGCGGGAGCTGGTGCACAGCCTGCGGCGGCCGCAGCTGCGCCTCTGGTCCCTGTGGTGGGTCTCCAGCTCGGCGGGCTACTACCTCATCGTCTACTACGTGCACATCCTCTGGAGCGTGGTCAACCCCACTGAGGACACTGCCGCGGTCTACAACGGCGGGGCCGACGCCGCCTCCACCCTGCTCAGTACGTTGCGCCACCCACCCCATAGGCCGCCTCCACCCTGCTGGGCACGTCCCACCCCGGCCCCTGCCTCCCACACCACACTTCCACCCCGCTCAGTATGTCCAGCGCCCCCGCGCCCCACCTTGTCTCCCTGCCCTGCACACCCTGCCTCCCAGTCCCGGAACGCGCTGGTGACTGTCTCCCAGGTGCCATCACCTCCTTTGCTGCGGGCTTCGTGAAGATCCGCTGGGCCCTGTGGGCGAAGCTGGTCATCGCGGGCGTGACGGCGGTGCAGGCCGCGCTGGTCTTCCTCATGTACAGCACGGACAGCATCTGGCTGTGCTATGTCACTTTCGTGCTCTTCCGCGGCTCCTACCAGTTCCTGGTGCCCATCGCCACGTGAGTCGGCCAGCAGGGTGGATGTGCAAGGCCGCTGGGTGGCCAGAGCAGAGGGTGCGTGCCGGGCAGCATGGAGCGGTCTGGTGGTGGTCGCCTTGTGTGGGTGAGCCCTGCACGCACTTGGTCAGGGACTGGACCTGCTCTCCAACCCACAGCGAGGAGCCGGCCCCTGGGCAGAGCCTCCTTGGGTGTCCCGCCCAGTCCTTCTGCTGAGGCTGCTTGGTGTCCACAGGACAGGGACTGGCCCTCATGAAATTCTTCCTCTAGGCCCCCTGCCTGTTTCCAAGGCCCAGACACTGCTGTGGTTCTCTCTGGGGTGTCCTGACCCCGAGAACTCTGTGGCCCCATGTGGGGTGCCCCGAGGCCTCTCTTGTCCTCTCCTCCCACAGCTGGTCATGGCTGCCTATGGCCAAGAAGTGACCAGGTGTCCCAGCTCACCCTCTCCCCAGAGCTCTCCTGATGCCCTCATGTCCCCCACACCCCTGGGGTCCCTACCTAAGACCCTCTGTGCACCCCTTGAACTAACTTTTCAGGAACTGGGACATGCACACTGCGCCCCCTCGTGCCCTGTGTGTCCACACCACATGAGGGAGCCTGCCGTGCTGTGTGCACACCCAGTGTGGGCCCATCACCCCCTGGGGCACCTCCAGGCCTGGCCTTCCCGTCATGCCCACATCAGAGCTTCCGTCTCCACCATGTCTTGAGTGGGCTCAGTGACCTCAGCCTCCTGCTCCTCTGCTAGTCCCCGTGGCGTGCTGGCTGACCCCCACGGCCCCTCACGGAGCTCCCATACTTACTTCCTTCTCCACTTTCAGCCCACACATCCTGGGGGAGGTCTGACTGCTGCCCTTCCCCTCCTGTCCCGATGGCCGAGTGCTGCCAGGCTCCTGGTTCACTGCTGGCCCCACAGAAGTGGTTTCCACTAAGACACCCTTCCTGATTGCGTGGCAGGGCTGTCTTCCCCACAGTGTGGACGTGTGTCCTCCACGGTGCCCTGCCCTCCAGCCCTCTCAGCCTGTCCATGCCTGCCAAGCATGTGCTGTGGCCAGGCGATTGCGCCCTGTCCCTGTGGGTGCCTGTTATGCTCGCTGCATCTGTTCTGAGGGCACCTGGATACTTAGCTGTGAGACCAGGCAGGCCAGGTCCTGGGCGTGGGGTGTCCTCGCTGGCCTTATGTGAACTACACCACGTGGCTCCACGTCCTGGCTCCTTGCAGAGCCCTGCGGGTCTGTCAGAAATGCAGACCCTTGGTGATGCGTGACAGGTCGCATGGCTAGTCCCTAGCTGGCGGGAGTGCCGTCCCCGGTGTTCTGTGACAGCCCGAGGGCCACTAGCTTTCAGCTACATCTTTCTTTGCAAATTCTGATAATTTTCCTGGAAGGGGACTGCCCAGGTCAAAGGGCATGTGCTTTAGGAAGGGGGCGTCGGCAGATACTGGGCGGGCAAGCATGGCCCCTGTTGGGGGTGGAGGGGCCCATGGGTCCGCTCCCACCCCTTGATGACAGTGCCGTGCCTCCTGCGGGATGTCAGTGGCCAGTTAATACCCATGGGCCCTTTCTGCATATGCCTCACCTTGAGCCCCACTTAGGGACTTTGGGACATGCCACCGGCACACGTGTGGACGGCGTGGTGCCCGGCCTGTGCCGGGGCTCTGGCCCCCGAAGAGCCGAGCTGTTGCCTGGCTCTTTCCTGTCCCTGCCGCGTGGCTGTCACTGTGTTTCTTGCTCTCACCACCCCAGCGTGGCCGAGCCCCTAGGCCTCTGTCTTGCTCTTCAAAGGCTTCCTGGGTGTTTTTGTTTGTCTGTTCTTGAGAACTTTAGGCTGTTTCTTGTCCAGTCATTTATTTTTAAGGGCACTTTGGGGATTCTAAATGGAAGGATGTTCAGGTGTTAGCTTCATGGCAAAGGCCTGGGAGCCCTAAACACGAGCCCTGCTTTCCTGGTTTCTTCACCGTTCTTTCCCCAGTTTGTTGAATTGTTTAATGATGAACAACTTGAATTGGGGATTTTGCTCGTGATGCTCTGCTCATTCTTGTGAGGGTGGATTTTGTGAGGATTCGCCGTGGAAATGCGTATGTGGTCCCCGAGTCGCTGGGAGATTTTTTAAGTGTCCCGAGGTTGCATTTGGCTCTTCCTTTTGAATCCACATTATGAGTCGTTTCTGGGGGAGTGGTGGGGCCTGTCCCCCTGGGCTTGGCCGCTCCTCGGGCCGCGCGACTGTCGCTGGTGGCTGCTGGCTGCCTGGGGAGCAGCCGCTCTGAGCGGGTTTCCCCTTTGCCTTCGTGGGTGCTTCTCATCCCCTGGCCGAGTCTGATCTGGCCTGCTTTCCATTAAGTTTCCAGATTGCATCTTCTCTTTCTAAAGAGCTCTGTGCCCTGGTCTTCGGAGTCAACACATTCCTGGCCACCGCTCTCAAGACCATCATCACCCTCGTTGTTTCTGACAAGCGGGGCCTAGGCCTCCCTGTTCGCTCCCAGGTGAGCCCCATCTCAGCTTACCTGCCAGTCTCTGCCGCAAGCCCCTTCCTTGGGGGGTCCTGGCTGGGGCCTCCTGGTGCCCCCCATCGAGGGCCCAGGCCACAGATCCACAGGACAGGGGCACGCACAGGGTGGGCTGGGCATCTCCTGCTGGCGTGCTGGACCGAGCTGGAGCGGGAGCAGCCAGTGAGAAGCCAGAGAGGGGAGGGGCTTCAGCCTCCACCTGGCCACCCAGTGCAGGCCTGTGCTGCCCCCGGGGCCCAGGTCGGGGCCGTAAACGCCACCTGCATCCAGGCAGGGCATAGCACCCTCCGGTCAGGCCTGGGGGTCTCTGAAGCCAGGCTGAGTGCAGGTCACCCGAGGAGCCCTCTCCAGCCCTGGGCGTCCCCAGCCAGGATGGAGGCTTGGTCAGGAGCTGTCTCTGCCATCACAGCTCGCCACCTTGGTCCACGTGTCTTCTATACCAGGACAGGTGGAGCTGGCACTGGTACATGCTGGCCCCTCAGTGCCTCCTACACCCAACCCTGTGCCGGTGCCCCTGCCTCTGGGAAGAGCTTGAGAATTCCTGTCCACCGTGAGGTTGGGGACACTCATGCAGGACTGTCCATGTGGGTTGTGGGGTCCACATGCTGTCACTCCTGTGGCCTCAGTTAAGGCAGGCCCCTCTGGGCAGCCAGAAGTAGGCTGAGGAGGCCCATGGTGGATGTCTAATGCCACTCAACGTGTGCCCCATCCAGCCTGCACTGTGCAAGCCTTGGCCTCCATCTGCTCAGAGCCCAGACTGCTGTGGGGCTTGGGGGGCTCCGCAGAGAAGCCCGACCCTCTTTCTTCGTGTTGGGGCCTGTGAGCGGTATCCCTGCCTGTGGTTGGCCTGGAGGGGTTTGGCTTCCCCTTCTGGCCTCCTGACTCCACCTTAGTGGGTTCCCTTTGTGAATTTTCACATGCCCCCCTTTTGATTAAGATTTCTCTCTGAAAGACTCTCTGATCAACAGTCAGGTTTAATTCAGGGGCCTTTTGTCCCTTGGTGCCGGGAAGAAACTTTTCTGGGAGTCATGCCCCACATGGGAGGGAAGTTGTACAGACTGAGTGAGACCTACTGGGGTCACATCCCACAAAGAGGGGGTCTGGGGGAGCTCCAGGGTCCTCCTTCAGGATCCTGAGCACCAGGGTCACTCTCTAATGGGCATGTGGTTTCACAGAGCTTCAGCAGGGTGACCTTACAGAATCGGAAGGAACATGACATTCCAAATTCTGTGATGGAACCGAGGTCTGAGAGGAGGCAGCTGAAAATATTTATCAGCACTTATCTCAACTGAGGGCAGAACAGTCCTCCCCGTGGGGTGCACCCGGGGTCATGTACGCCCCTGACGTCCCTGCTTAAGGTGGTCACAAGAGCAGGCCCTGAGCTCTGAGACCCACCGAGACAGGACCCGGGGCCTCTGGGGACGCGCTATGCAGGCAGACACACAGCGGCCGCTGATGATGTATGTTTTGCAAACAGCAAAACATAAATGCATGTGTTTTACATTTTCAAACAGTATTGTTATCTCAGGGAACTGTTATCAGTTATACAGCCTGTACAGTTGCAAATACAGAGCCATGAATTCAGTTAATAGTTCAGATGAAAGACAGACTTTGGTGAATTCTGAACCTTCTGATGTTTCAGAAAAGGCTCACAGGATCATGGAGAGACTGTTTCTGAAAGGCCATAACCTCAAGAAGAGGCTTCCCCTTTTGCAAGGCCTTGGGAGATTCAGATCAGTGTGTTTTCTGTCCCTGAAAGAGATGGACGCAGATGGGACGCAGGCCTGGCCCTGAGGCCTCGGGGAAGCTGCCTCGTCAGGTGTCACTTGCTCCGGTCCTGGGAGATCTTTATTTTCAGGTCACCAGATGGAGTGCAGGGCAGTCGGTGCTTTATTGGATGTGTGACGTGAATCCGAGAGTCTGTTCCCTCAGTTCGTTGGCACAAGGGGTAGTTATTCCTTCCTGATGAGGGCTTTTCCCCAAGGCTAGAGAGCCTGAGCTGTGGGTCTAGGAGGCAGGGCCACGTGCACTGGGCGTCCTGTGACATCTCAAGGGGTGAGAGTCTATGAGTCCCAGAGGGGCGGGTCTCTACAATGCCAATTGAGTCTTAATAGTGCCGTTAGAGCCTATGGCCAGCCCTGAGGACCGAGGACGGCCTGCATAAGGAGAGGGTAGACCAGCCGGCTGGCACAGGCTGGTGAAGCACCTGACCGGTGTGTGGGCTTCCTGACTGCTGGGACGTTCCAGAGGCTTCCGCAGATGGCAGTGGCCCTTTCCAACAGAACTTGGGCCACAGGAGCAGCACTGGCCTGTCTGTAAGGGAAAGCCTCAGTCCGGTGAGAAAACACAGAAGCCATGACTAACTGCGAGATGGGAAGCTGTCTGAAATTGATTTGCCAAACTTCTGTGGCCGTTGGGAGCATGTAAACAGGTTTCCCTGGATTGTGTTTTGGACGGTGGGACAAGTGAGATAGGCACAGTGGCTTCTGCCAATATCAGTTTACAATTTTGCCTCTAAGAAGGGTGGTTACGGATCCAATAGGAACAATGATCAGTGTTCCCAGACTCATCAATAGGGCCACCAGGGATGGAGTGAAGGAAAACATTTCAAAGTCTCATTTAATTTGCCTGGTTGGCTATTTTGATTACTACGGTCAAATTCTAGAATTACTTCCAACCTTTGGGAGAAATTCTAGCATGATATTTTTCTAAGAAATCTCAGTCCAGTAAATGAATGGGGGTGGAGGAACTAAGGAGAAAAGGGGGGGGTATTTCCCAAAGGGCCTAAACAGAAGGGGATGGTTCAGATATAGGAACCTGTGGAAGTGTCTCAGAGACCCCACTGTTTGAACTGTGTAGTGCTCCGACACGAGGCTGCTCTAGAGCAGAGGGGCTGAGCACGGAGCACAACTCAGTGTCAGTAAGGACAGATACATCATTCCCAGTCTGGAGAGTGGTTTCTCCGGGCTGGTTAGGAGGGGCGGCGGGGCAGAGGCCCTGCAGTTCCTCGGAGTCCCATCACCAGGAACTAGAACACTGGCTGAGGGCTGAGGGCGTTTGAAGTGCATGGACTTATGACAGTCTCTTTTCCAGGCTCCTGGCTCTTTGCAGTAATAGCTGACACTAGATTTTCAGCCAGAGTTGAAAGTTAACAGATTTTGGTGGTCTTTTAGGTGACTCCTGAGCGTGTGTGCAAGCTGGTTTGCCAACTAACTGAATCTGGAATGGTTACAGTTCTCATTCCATCCTGGTCCATCTAAGGAAAGGGGAAAGATCCTCATTCAGCCCATTAATAAGCTTAGAGTTAAATGCTATCTGAGTGGAGTCAGCATCTAAAGGAAGACCAGAATTTTCTTTAAAGACAACTTGGGGTTGATGGTAATAGTCACGAACAGGTTCACGAGGTTTGTGTGCCAGCCTGGCCGACAGGCTTAGGAAAGGCTACTGTAATCCCTTTGTGGGGGCTTCCAGTGAGAGTTCTAGCATTTTGCTAGAGGTTAGGGGTCTGTTTCTCCAAATCCCTTTCAGGATGTTCCCACTGGGCTAGTTTCATCCAGGGCTTGGCCTGGCCATCAGCGACAAGCAGTGGATTCACTCATATAAATTTGAGAAACCAGGCTGGTAAGTTTGAATAACTGTGTTAAGCTCCTCAGCAGACTCATGGGGTCCTTAGTCACTTCAGGGGCTTCACCTTTGGCCGGCAGCTCAGCCTTAGTCCAGGGAAAACAGGATCTTTGCATCCTCGGAAGACTTGGCTGTAAAAGGACAGATTTTAGTTGGTTTAGAAGAGGAGGTTGCTGAGAGAGATCTGGGGCAAGGGAAGTTCAGCAAAATGATCAGAATGAGAGAGCAGAGGGTCAGGAGTGAGTGGAGGAGGGGGCTGCAGAGGGGACGGGGAGCATGGTGCCGGAGGTCGGCCTGAGCTCAAGGTGCTGCCCTGGGTCTGCACACAAAGAGGACGGGGAGGGGAAGGAGAGGCCTCAGAAGCCATTCCTTTTTCCTTTTGTTTTAATCATTAGTTACCCTCAGTCTAAACATTTTATTCGGCAGAGAAGCAGTTCTACATTCTTGATAATGTTTGGAAGCCTCAGAATACCAATCAAAACATGTGCCATTCAGTTCGGACAGTTTTAGAGCCATGGATGTCCAGTTCTGTAAGTTTGGGGAGATCGAAAGTTCCCCGGAATGGCCTTTGGTGTTCAAAGTCACATGTGGCTAAGTTGGTCCGTTTAGTTAGCTATGTGCACGAGGAGGGACCATAAAATTCAAACATGAAACTGGCTAGGGTTGCAGAAGGGCAACACCTTCGTTGGATAACAGATCCCATCTCTAAGAGGTTTTTCTCTAGAGTTAAGGGAAGAATTCCTAAACAACAGAGTTTCCGTGTGAAGAGTCCGGTTCTGAGAAGGGATCGGACCGAAGGCCAAATGAGTGCTCTCAGGAAGGAGAAGGCCTTAAAGCAGGTCCCAGATAAAGCCTCGGGAGCTCAAACACAGTCAGGGGGGCTCGAAATCCAGGAGAAAACTTGCCACCTGGCTCCCAGGTCAGCAGGAGCAGTGGGCAGTGGACGTGGGCAGTGGTGCCTGATTGCTCACCAGCCTGAGAGCTGTTGGGGATCTTCTCTGGACCCCGCTTCTGACACCAAGTGTTAGCCCTAAAATAAAGCTGCCAGTTATTTTACCAGCAAAATGGGTTTATTCAGGAACAACAGAGAACTGCGATTTGGGCCGTGTCAGCTCCAGTAAAACCACAGGCCAGTTCAGCAAACGAGGCAGAGGGACGTTACTTCAGGGAGGGGGAGGAGGGCGCTGGAGGGGCTGTTTTCAGGGAAAGTCCTGGAGAAAAGGAGTCCAGGAGGTGCGGCTCCTCCCTGGCTGAGTTGCAGGGGTGGCGGGTGGAGGAGATGCCGAGCGCATCCTTCCCTGTGGGGGCCTGGAAGCCACCATTCCTTCCTGTGGAGGCTGTTCTGTTGGGTCTGTACTGACGCTGCTTTCCGCACTGATGGAGTGGCGGGGCTCCCCTGACTCCACTGCAGTAGGGTTTGGTTTCCCTTTATCATTTTTCACAGAGGTGAGAACAGGGGCAGGTGTTTGGGCCCAGAGGGGGCAAAGCTGGAGCCTGGTGGGAACCACGATGGAGCTTGTCTGTAGCTGGCTTGGATTTGCTTTAGTTTTTAAGTTAAACCTTTTACTTTTGGGTAACTGTACACCTACCACAGTGCAAGAGGCCATGCACTTCCAGGTGCCCTGCTTCCACTTTCCCCACTGGGCACATCTGCAGTTCTGAGGTACCCTACCAGGGTATTGACTTTCCACAGTCATGAGCAAGGAGGGCCCTTTCCCACAGGGCCCCCCAGGCTGCCATTTCATGGCCACACCACCTGACTACTACCCAGTCTCCTTCCCAACCCCTGCCAGCCAGTCCATCCCCCATTTCTACAGCTTCCTTGTTGCAAGAGTCTGATTTAAGTGGAATTGTGGACTACATAGGCATTCAGCCTGATTTCCTGGAGGCCCACCTAGAGTGCGCACATCACTAGTGCGTCCTGTCGCTGCTGGGCGCTGCTCTGTGGTGTGGACGGACCACAGCCTGCTGGCCCACTCACTGTGAAGGACTCCAGGCTGTTCCCAGCTTCGGACTGTTCTGAATAAAACTGCTATACATGTTTGTTTGTAGGTTTTTGTGTGAATGTAGGTTTCTGTTTCTCTGGGGTAAGTGCCCAAAAGTGTGGTTGCTTATGGTAGTGGTGTGTTTTTAAGAAGCTCCCAAACTGTTTTCCATGGTGGCCGCAGCCTTTTACGTTCCCACTGACACATATGAGAGATCTGGGTTCTCTGCATCCTCAGCGGCTTTTGGTGTTGCTGTGTTTTTTGTTTAGCCATTCTGATCAGGGTGAAGTCTCCTTGTAGTTTCAGTGTGCATCACCTGGCGGCCAGTCGTCTCCTTCCCTTGTGCTCACCTGCCCTCTGTGCGTCCTCTTCACCCGGAGGCCGCCCCCTCTTCTGCCCCTTTCCTAACAGGACGGTTTGTTGTTTTTACTCTGGACTTTAGCATCATCATGTATCCTAGACAGTAGTCCTTTGTGGGGTATATACATGGTCTGCAAGCATTTTCTTGAACCCCATAGTTTGTTCATCTTAACAGCTTAACAGCATCTTAACAGTTTGCTGAGCAAAAGTTTTAGATTTTAATGTGGTCTCATTTATATATTTTCCCCTTTATGGATCTTGGTTTTGGTGTCAAATATAAGAACTCTTTGCCTAGGCCAGGTTCTGGGAGATTTTCCTCATTAAAAAAAAATAGTTTTACATTGTCTGTGATCCATTTTGAGTTAATTTCTATAGGTGTGAGGTTTACATCCAGGTTCATTCTTTTGTCTATGGTAAAATTTGAAATTGGGTAGACTGATCCTTCCAGCTTTTAAGTTTTTTTCAAAATCATTTCAGCTATAATAGTTTCTTTGCCTTTCCCTGTAAATTTTAGAGTAATCTCATCTGTATTTACAAAAGTTCTTGAGATTTTTGTTGGGAGGTATTTTTTTGTTTGTTTCCTGGGGTTTGGCTAGGAGTTAACGTTAAGCCTCTGTATCAGTTCGTGTACACTGATGTCTTTACCATGTTGAGTCTTCCAAACTGTGAACGTGGTATGTGTCTCCATTTATTTAGAACTTCTTTGTAGTTTTTAAATACAAGTACAATACATGTTACTTTGAATTTCTACCTAAGTGCTTCAGTGTTTTTTGGTTCTTTTTTGAGAAATTGTAAATTATATTGTATTTTTAATTTTGGTGACTACATTCGTCTGCTAGGGCTGCCGTAACAAAATACCAGACTGGGTGGCTTAAACAACAGAAATTAATTTTCTCACAGTTCTGGAGGGTAGAACTCTGAGATCAAGGTGTCAGGAGAGCTTGCGCCTCCTGAGGCCTCTCCCGGGCTGGCAGGTGACCCTCTCCCTGTGTCCTCACACAGTCTTCCCTCTGTGAGTGTGCATGCCTGGTGTGCATCTTCCCTCTTACAAGGACTCCAGTCCTGTTGGATCAGGACACCACCCATACAGACTCATTTAACCTTGATCACCTACTTAAAGGCCCCACCTCCAAATAGTCACATTAGGAGTTAGGGCTTCAACAAATTAATTTTGGGGTGGGGAGGACAGTTCATTCATAACAATATCCATTGTTTGTTGCTAGTATATAGAAATACAATTGATGCTTGTGTGTTAATCTTGTGTAATCTTGCTGAGGTTATTTTTGAGTTCTAGGAGGTTTTCTCTTTTTTGTATGCCTTGTATTTCCTTCTTTTGCCTTACTACACTGGCTAGAACTTTATTATTTCTTAGCTTTTTCGAGGTTCTTGAGATGGGGACTTAGAGTAATGCTTTGAGACTTCTTTTCTAATATTTGCACTTAGTGCTATACACTTTAGCTGCATCTTGTAGTTGCTATGTTGTATTTTTATTTTTGTTCATTTCAATGCATTTTTTGATCTCCTTTGAGATTTTGTCTTTAGCCTAGGGTTATTTTAGAATGTTTTTTACTTTCCAAGCGTTCTCAGATTTTCCTGTTATCTTTTTGTTCCTGGTTTCTATTTTGACTCTACTTTGTGATCAGAGAATACAACCTATATGGTTTAAATCCTTTCCAATTTGTTAAGGTTTGTTTTATGGCCTGTGGTGTGATCTAATCTTGTTATATGCGCCATGGACATGTGAAAAAAATGTGAATTCTGTTGTCATTGGGTGGGCTGTTCTATAAATACCAATTAGATTCTGTTACTGTTGGTGGTGATTTCTTTTCCAATCTTGTGAGTTTTCTGTCTTGTTCTCTTGTTGAGAGAGGGGTGTTGATGTTTTCATGTATAATTGTGGGTTTGTCTCTTTCAGTGCCAACATGTCTTTGCTTTGTGTGTCTACAGCTCCTTTGTTGCAAACACATGTGGGGTTATGTGTCCTGGTGGATTGAGCCTTTCATCGTTATATAATGTCCTTCTCTGCTTCTGGTTTTCTTTTCTCTAAAGTCTACTTTACCTGATACTAATATAGTCACTCTTGCTTTCCTTTGATTAATATTTGCATGATATATTCTCTTGAATCCTTTTTCTTTTAACTGACTATATTGTTATATTTGAAATGACAATTCTTGTAGACAGCATATGATTGAGTCATGTTTTTTAATCTATTCTGTCAATCTAATAATTGTTTTATTTAGACCATATATATTTAATGTAATTATTGGTGTGTTATAGCCTAGGTCTGCCATTTCATTGTTTTCCTTTTATTTTTTCTGCTTTTTGTTTTCTTTTTTTGCGACTTCCTGTGGGTTGTTGGCACATTCATTAGAATTTCATTTTGGTTTATCTGTTGTGTTTTTGAGTACAAATCTAGTTATAGCTTTTTTGATGGTGGCTTTCTGCAGTAAATGATCAGTTGGAGTGAAGTATAGAAATTTGCCTCCTGTTAGGTCACTTTATCCTCCACTCTTTATAGTACAATTGTCTTAGGTATTTACCTTACACACTATTAGAGCCACATAAGATAGGGTTATAATTTTGGTGTTGACTATTAAATACTTAGAAAATTTGATAGGAGAAGGAGAGTCCATTTTATTTACCTACAGTTTTATATCTTTCTTTATTGTTACCTTTCTGTTTAGAGAACCTCCTTTAAACCATTCTCTAGGGCAGTTCTGCTGATGACAAATTCTTCTCTTAGTTTGTCCTTCCTCTCAGGCCTGATTTCCTTTTCATTCCTGAAGGATACTGTAACTGGACACAGGCCCCCGGCTTGACAGTTTTCCCATTCAGCATGTGAAAAGTGTGTCACTTCCTTGTGGCCCTCAGGGCTTCTGATGAAAAATCCACTAGCATTCTAATTGTTTTTCCACTAAGGAGTCACTTTTTTCTGGCTGCTTTCAAGAGTTTTCCTTTTATTTTGTCTTTGGCTTTCAGAAGTTTGAATGGTGTTTGTCGGTCTGGTTTTCTTGGCTTTGTCCTGCTTGGGGTCCCTCAGCTTCCTGAATCTGTGGGTAGGTCACGCCTCTGCCAAATCTGGGAGTTTTCAGACATCCCTTCCTCGAGTACTCTTGCAGCCCCATCCTCTTACTTCTTGTGGGACCTGCATGGCACGCCCACATCTTTTGTCAGGCGGCCCCGCAGGGAATCAGGTCCTACTTATGTTTTGTTTAATCTGTTTTCTCTTTGTTGTTCAGATTTGGTCATTTTTACTGTTTTTGTCTTCCAGTTCACTGATTGCTTTTCTCTGTCCCCTCTGTTCTGCTATTGAGACCATTCATGAGTTTTTACTTTGGTTATTATTTTTCAGTTCTAATTGCTTTATCTCTTCTGTTTTCTGAGCCTGTTTTTGTTGTTTTTTTTAAATATTTTTCAGCATGTTTGTTATTGCTTGTTAATGCATTTTTATGATGCTGCTTTAAAATCTTTCTCAAGTAATTTTAACATCTGATGTCACTCTCTGTAACATCAGTGTCAGCTTCCGTTGATTTCATTCAGTTAGAGATCTGCAGTTCTGAGTATGCTCAGTGATTTTTTAGTTGAAACCTTGACACATTAGGTATTATGGGACTGGATTTTACTTAATCTTTCTGTTTTAGCTGGCTTCTCCTGACACCACTTTAGCAGGGGATGTTGGGGCATAGGCCTTATTACAGCAGGTCCCCACTCTGCCCTCCCTCTTACTGCTGGTCCCCTGCTGCTCCCCAGCAGCCCCCAGTGGCTGCGGGGTATGGGCACCTCATTACTGCCCCCTTTGTGGCCTCTAGTGACACTGCGAGGGGTAGGGGTAAAACTCCTGCCTGTTGGGATGGGGGTTGGGGGCCGTTACCACAAGGCGGGAGTGAAAGTCCAGCCTCCCCGTGTGGCGTCTGCTGGGTGAACATTCCAGCTCCCCTCTGCACTGGGGCCCAGGGAGCAGGCGGGGCCCCGCATAGGCTGGGTGAGGAGGGTGGGGTCTGGTGGGGTGGGGCAGCTCCCGTCACATCAGCAGCCTGTCCTGCTGGGCAGTCCCTCCTGGTCCTTTGGCCAGATGGCAGCTTACACTGGGACTTTTCTCCTGTATCTGTGGCCTTTCTGGGTTGCTGGCTTCTTCAGTTCCAAAATCTGTGCAGCAAAAAGAAAAAGCAGCCCAGGTAACATGGCCGCACTACTCCCTGGGCTCCCAGGTCCCTGGTTGGCCTGCCCTCCGCCTCCCAGTCTCCTTATGAGTGTTCTGTGTGCGGCGGGCAGGTGCCGCACTGGGGGAGGAATAGGGACAAGGCTTCAACTCCATCTTCCTGGAAGCAGCGTCCTCTGTGGCTCATTTCCGGGTTGAAGAGCGCTTGCCCACAAGGCTGAGTGCCACTGGCGGAGCGGCTCAGGAGGCCAGCCCGCGGGGAGCGGAGCTGCCCCTGGGGGGCCTGCGCCTGCTCGGCCAGTCCCCGAGACCTCCCTGGGTCTCCTGCCCGGCCAGGCTGCCCCTCGCACACCGCTCACCCGCCCGTCCTGCCCTCTCATTCCAGTTCCTCATCTCCTTCGTGTACTTCCTGGTGCTGTTCGTCGCCTACTTCTCATGGGCGATGCTGGTGATCCTGCAGCATTCGCGACGGGGCCGTCACCAGCCCCTGCCTGTGGCCCAGGAGCTGAGGCGCCCTGCAGAGGAGACTGTGCAGGTGCTGAGCGTGAAGGATGGAGCCTTCAACAACCTAGAGCCCAAGGCCCCATCCCTGGCCCCAGAGGACAGCATGCAGGCCACAGGGTGGGCCCCGGAGGAGCAGTGCCAGCAGCCTAAGGCCAAGTCCTGACAAGCTGGCCAAGTGGAAGGGCAGATTGCTAATGCCAGAGGCAGCCTGTGGGTTACCCATCAACGTCCTCCCTGAGCCTGGGGCCTTGACATCTCAGAAGTGACATGTCCTGGTATCCAAATCGTGTTCTGTTGGTAGAACCAGTGACTAATGGGGCCCTTATATGGTCTGTCCTCATGACCCACACCTTGAGGGCCGCCTGCCTCGGCTTGCCCTGCAGCAGCCATGGCCTGGCCCTGGCCCCAGTCTGCTGGGGGTTAGGTGGCTGTCTCCTGCCGCCACATGGCTTGTGTTGGGGTTTCACTTGCCCATCAGGCATCCCTGTCTTTGGCTGCCTTGGGAGGCAGCCCGCACCTGCCCCCAGGACTTGGCCCCATGGTGTCCTGAGCCCTGCACGGCAGGGACGAGAGCCATGGTCCCTGACTTGGGCCAGACTGTGCTGCATTTTAAACAGTACTCTGTCCGTTTTTTTTTAAACTGGCATAAATGAGACCCCTCATCCGGCTCCTGTTTCTGTAGAAGCGGGTGTGGTGGGCCCCTGACTGCAGGTCCGCCTCTCCCAGGCCCGCGCCCTTCCCCCATCCCTGCAGGGGAGGCCTCACCCCATCTCCCGGTGATGGGTGGCCACTCCGGCTGCCCAGAGGACTTGCCCTGCCCACCTGGGTGGCCACCTAGTGAAAGCCAGTTGTGCTCCTACCAGTTCATTAAACAAGCTGCGGGCCTGAGTGTGAGAGGCCCTGATTCTGGTCTGACCCTGTCTAGTGGTCCATCATCTGGAGCCACTGTTCCCCCAGCTGCAGGCAAGGACACATCTGGCCCTGGGCCTCCTGAGTTGGACGCAGTCCCTCCCTGATGCTCTGCCCTCATCCAGCACAGGGCAGCCAGGTGGCATCCACACTGCGTAGGGTCCAAGGAAAGGCTCGCTGCTCGGAGTGAGCTCGGCAAGCATAGGGATGGTCAAGGAGGGGCTGCTGGGCCGGCTGTCCCAGGGTGGGTGCGTGGGGCATCATAGGCACCTAGGGTGGAAGAGCAGGGGTGCACAGGCCTTGGGACCAGACGCGTGGGACCTGGCCAGCTGCAGTAGCTGTGGAGGGAGCATGAGTGCTGGGCCTGGGAGCCCAGGGTGTACACCACCTACACAGCCTGAAGAAGAGCCAGGGTACTGCTGGCCAGCTCTAGGGAGACCCCTGAGGGAGGAGGAAGGTATAGGAAACTGGCAACCGTGTCACCATGTGCACCCATGTACTTCCACGCACACCCAGGTATATCTGTTTATACCCGTGTGTATCTGCTCACACCTGTGTTCATTCATGCACACCCCACACCCACGTATATCCACTCATGCATGTGCATACCTGTCTATTCACTCACCCGTGCACATCCACATATATTTGCTCACGCCTGTGCACACTCACACACCTGTGCATGTTCACTCACACCTGTGCACACCCCCACACCTGTGTATATCCACTCACCTGTGCACACCCACCTATTTTTGGTCACACCTGTGCACACCCATGCATATCTGCTCATACATGCCCATGCACACCTGTGCTCCCAGAGCAGGAGCCACTGGCTGGGAGTCCAGATACAAGGCCCCCAAGGACTTACCATAAAGCTGCCTGGGAAGCACATGTCTGTGTGAAAGGCCACTTTTATCTGGTGCCTGCTTGGAGACTACATTCCACACAGCAGGACCAGCCCCCGTGGCCCAGTCACAGCGCTCAGGCAGCAGACCTTGAGGCAGTCGGGCTCTGGCCGGCCACCTTGCCAGTACAGCCACCAGTGGGGATCCCTGCTCACTGCCCCAGACGTGCCCACATGTGCCTCAAAAGGTCCTCTTCAGTGCCTCCATGTGGCCTTGTCTGCCCCTGGGTATGGCTCCGCAGGCCCTGTGCTGGCTGTGAGCGGTCTCAGCTGGGGCCACGCATGGCTGTGCCCTTTGCCTCCAGGTTTTCTGAGCTCCACGTGCTGCAAAGGTAAACCTGGGGTGCTGGAGCCAGGCTCCGTGGGAGGTAGTTCTGGCCAGAGGCCTGGGGGCCCTGGGTTGGGCCCAGCTGAGTCCCAGGATGGGCTCTGGGGCAGCACTGGGCAAGTGTCAGTGTTTCGAATCCTTGCCCAGGAAAAGGAGCCCTGGGGGTGGGGGTCAGGGCCCTGGGACAGGACACTAACGTGACCTGGCTTGTGGACCCCTCAAAACCCCCAGCATGAACTTGGCTGTGTCAAGCTGTACACTGGGTGTGACCCAGGGGTCACTTGGAAATCCAGCGTGAGCCAGAGGCTTGAAAACGGGCCCACGTGGCAGGGCTGGCTCTGCCGGAATTGTGTGGGAGCATCAGGCAGGGTTGCTGCAAGAAGCTGAGGAGAGGCTGCCCTCCCCACCCATGGCCTGAGCCGCCCTGCCTGCTGGCCACCTGGGCTGGGACGCCCACCTGCTGCCAGCACGGCCCCGCCCAGGCCAAGGAGGGGGCGGCCCACGGGAGCAGCCCCCAGTGCCTCAGCATAAACGGGACTGTTCCGTGCACGGGATGGGGTGCCAGGCAGGAAGCCGTCAGCCCCACCTGGGCGGCTAAGGCCACACGTCCTCCCCAGGGTGTGAGTTCTGGAGTCAGCCCTGCCCTGGTCTGAGTCAGCACCCTGGGTGGGGCAGGGCCGGCAGAGAAGGAGGCCTGAGGTCAAGCTTTCTGTTTTAAACTTTTTAAAAAATACACTCTTTGGCTTTATTTCTTGTGGGTTACACAAAATGTGAGCTATACAGGAAAGTGCCCCAGCCAGGTCCCCCCCAAGGTGCTGGTGACGCGCCCTGCTCTGCCCTGCCCTGGGGGCTTCTCTGCTCCCCCACCACCTGGTCTCTCTGGCCACCTGTCCTTCTGTATGTCTTTCTGGGCCTGCAGAGGCCTACTTGGAGGAGGAGGTCATGAAGCTGTTCTCTATGCAGAGGACGATGAGGGTGCTGTGGCAGCTTGTGGCTTTCTGCTCCAGCAGCCTGCCTGCCAGCAGTGAGGAGGCCTGGCCCGTGGCGCCCGCGGCCTCCGTCCGCCAGGTCTCACAGTAGCTCTGAGTCAGCCGGCGCCCGCTGGGGTCTGAGCCATGCCACACGCTCTTCTGAGGCCTGCAAGACCCACGGGCCATCAGTGTCCCTGGCCTGATTCCTCCCAGGGCAGAGGCCACTGCAGGCAGGGAAGGGCCCTTCGCAGAGGCAGGGTGGCTGGACGTGTGGCAGTGGGAGGGCAGGGACTCGGGTGGCATGGAGTCGAGCTGTCCCTGTCGCTGGGGTGCCACCTCCCAGATCACCCCATGCCACTGCTGCTGCTTTTGGGGGCACAGCCCGGGGAGCAGGGCCCCCAAGCTGCTGCACTCCCACCGGGGGGACCTACCAGGTGGGGTGCTGCAGGACGTCTCTGCCGTCAAAAGAGAAGATGCGGGCCCCGGGCTTCAGCTGGCCCTGGGAGCCGGAGAACAAGGCCTCCCAGCTGGGAAACAGCACCTCGTCCTGCAGAGGGAAAGGATATGGGCAGGCTTACTGCATCTCTGCCCACATCCTGCAGAGAGACCAGTGGCTGGGTAGCCTCAGAAGACCCAAGTGTCTGAGGGAGGGCCATGCTCACAGGACATCTTCCCTCAGCCCTGGGCCAAACTGCACACAGCTGGGGCTGCACTAGAGCCCCCAGTAGGAGGTGCAGGGCTCAGGGTCCATGAGATCCATGGGGTGCCCCAGGGAGGCTGTGGTCCCTGTGTGCAGGACCCAGTGCCCACCTGTCCAGGGTCCCTTGCTCCAGCTCGGGGAGTCCCACACCCACAGGGCAGCCACACCCACCCTGAGGTTGACGATGGGCACGCCCGTGCGGTCGGCACGGCGCACAATGCTGTAGAGGTCCTGCAGCCGTGAGGACAGGAAGGCACGGAAGGTGCCAGCCAGCCCCACAGCACGCGCCTGCTGGAAGCACTGGAAGTCGGCCCCACGGATGCCCCGCATGCTGCCTGGCTGCGGGCTGTTGAGTGCGACCAGGTGGAGCTGCAGGAGAGCCACGTGTCAGGCACCACGTCAGTGGTCCCCAAGGTCATGGGCCCCGGAATCCGGTCCACAAGGACAGGTGCAGGTCCGAGCTCGGGCCGGCCTAGGAGGGCCGGGTGTGTGGAATGCCTGCGTGACTGGTGCGGTGGGCCCTCCGCCTGGGGCAGCAGAGGTGGTTCTGCGGGCTGGGGACCCAGTCAGCCACAGCCTCCCCCCAGAGGGGGAGAGGGTCAGCTCGGCCCCTTCAGGCCAGAGCAGCCGCCCTCCTCCATGCCATGCAAGCCCCAGTGCTCAGGCTCTGCCAACCGCCTCCATGGGAGAGGCTTCCCAGTGCCCTGTCCCCAGCACTGCCACCTCCCCATCCCAGCTCCTCCGGGACACAAGCAGGGACTGACCTAGGCCTGGAGAACCTCCCTGGCAGCTCTGAGGATCTGGATTCTCGCCCAGGGCCTGGTGCGCTAAGGGGCCAGCGGGTCACTCACCGCTGGCTGGAAGTCCTGGTGGGTGTGGGCAGGTGTGCCAGTGGGGCGTGCCGGCCGGAGGTGCGTGTAGGAGCTGTGGTGTGGGGCTCCGGGGTAGGGCTGGAGGTCTGGCAAGCGTGGGACGCTGGCCAGGATGTCGTCTGCCCGCCAGGGCCGCACTGTGGAGTGGGGGTGCTCCCGCCGGGGGTATGGGTTGGCCTCATGGAGCTGCACTATGGGGGGCTGCAAGGCAGCCACTTCATTGTCCTGTAGACAGGGGCAGATGGCCATGGGCAGTGAGGCCCCACTGCCACCTGGGCTCTGATCTCCTGCAGAGGCCGATTCCTGGCCGCCGGTCCTGGGGCACCCCCTCTTCTGCACCCCAGGCCGTGCTCCTGGTTGGGAGAGGGCTGCACTCCCAGACCCTGGGGTTGCCTGGAGTATAGGGGTGAAGCCAGGGTGGGGAAGCCCTGATCGCCTATTGACACATCAGTGGGATGGCCTCTGCTCAGCACCTCCGCCAGCTCTACACTGGAAACTTGGACCCCACTGGACTAGGAGGCCCTGTGCCTGACCACACGCCCAGGCCTCCCGGCCTCTCCCTGATGCAGCTCGGACACATGACCGCGACGCCTGCGGGCCATGTCTCGGCCCCTGAGCCTTTGCTCCACCCCCACCTCAGAGCAGCCATCCCCCCAGTGAGACCCTAACGCCGGGCCACCCGATGCCTGACAGCCTGCAGCAGCGAACACCTTCCGACACGGCACAAAACGCCTGTTACCATTCTCGTCCCATCAGCAGGCCCCGTCCTGCTACTCCACTGCCTGCACCCCCGCTTTAGGCAGAGCCCTACCCCGTCTTGGGGGCGCCTTTGCTGAATGAGCTGGCGAAAGGGAGGAGGGGCTGAACGGATGTGTCTGAGGGGGAGTCCAGGGCCTGGCATGCAGGGGCCGTGGGGAAGCTGGTCTCTGCAAGTCCGCGTCCCGCTGCAGGTTCCAGAGGCCCAGGGCGCTGAGCCCCCGCCTGTAACTGGCGCCGCAACCCAAATGGGAGGGACCAAGGCTGGCCGCCCGCATCTGCGCCAGTTGCAGCCGTCCTGGAACCACTTCTACGTGCCCACGGCCTGCGTCATGACCTCTCCTCCCACTCGAAGCATGTCCCGGGTTGCTCCGGAGTCGAGTCCCTGGGACTTGGTCCCTAGAGGCCCCACATAAATGCCAGGTTGGCTTTGCTGCCTGTTCCTTCTTCATTGACAACTGGCTGAGCCTCACGGGCACAGGGGCTGGCATGTGACCCCAGCCAACTGCGTGACATAGGCCTCGCCTAAGAGCTGCGCGTTCTGAATGTCCTGCGGCAGCGGGAAGATGCACATTCCAGCCCAGCCGGTCAGCCTCCCGGAAGGGCCACCGAGGACGGGAGGTGGAGGCTCAAACGCAATGTGAATGTGGCCCCAGGGAGGGCGCCCCGGGTGGTCTGGGCAGCCCCTCCCCATCAGGGGTGGCCCGCGTCCCCCACGCTGGGCTCCAGGACCCGAAGGAACTGTTTCCGAAACGAGGCTGTGTACAGACCTCGCCATCCCATGCCCAAGTCCGGCCGCCCACCAGGCTCCAAGACTTGCCTCTAAACAAAAGGAAAGCGGGCTTACCGTCCCATGAGGGAGTGGCATCCGGGCCCCCAGCTGGAAGAAAACATGGGGTTACCCAGAGGCCCCCACCCAGACCCGGCCTCCCTCACCGGCGTCAGGCCCCCCCAGATCCAGGAGCCTATTGAGGGGCCTGGCACGTGACGCATTTAATACATCCGTTTACTTTGGAAAGTGGGCCACTTCCCTGTAAACCTGGAACTGCTCAACAAACAGCCTGCTAATTAAAGACAGCGATGGCGGCCAGGCTGGAGTCCCTTCCCGGCAGACTCACCAGGACCTTCCGGAAGCCACCGCGGACCCGCACGTACAGCTCCTCCCGCTCAGCCACGAAGATGAGCCAGCCCTCAGGCACGTCAGGCACGTTGTCCAGCATGGTCTGGTACGTGGCCCAGACGCGCACCTGCAGGAAGGCCGCCCAGAGGGGTCCCCATGCGTGCAGAGGCCGCGTCCTTGGGGCAGCTGCACTTGGACGTTCGGGGTGCTGATGGGGGGCGGTCCTTGACTTAAGTGGACACCTTTCTTAAGCAGGGTGTCCTTGTGAGTGTTCTTCTATGGCTGGGCAGTGGGGGCCACCCTGGGAGGAGGCAGTGGGGGGCCCAGCCCACCTAGGCCTCTGGGCCTCATCCTCCCCGGCTGCCCTGGGCTCCCCATTTCCTCTTTGGATGAGTCTCAGGGCCTCTGTGTGCCTTCCTAGGGACAGAGCCGCCTGAGCACTGGGCCGCCGTGGGGTCCACTGGGAGGAGGCAGCCCACCACCCGCAGGACTCCAAAGGGGAGGGTGGCTAGGTGGTGAGGGGTCTGGTGGGGCAAGGCCAGGGGATGCTTACCCCTGAGGAGGCGCCCATGGTTCCAGGGGGGCCTGGGGGCCCCGGGGGGCCTGGAGGCCCAGGAACGCTGATAGCTGCCAGACAGGAAATGGAGGTGGGAGTGAGGCCCTGGCTGGATGAGGCTGGAGCCCAGGCCCACCCCTCCACCAGACTTACTCTGCCTGTAAGGGCCAGGAAAGGAAGGGGGGCCTGGGGGGCCTGGGGGGCCAGGGAGCCCAGGAGGCCCCTGGCGCCCCTCATGGCCAATGCCAGGGGGCCCCTGAGGTCCAGGTGGGCCAGGCTGGCCCTGGATGCTCTCTCCCTTGGGACCCTAGGGTGGAAGACAAAACATGTGGCCTTGTGACCTACATCCCCCAGGTGGGGACACTGAAGTTTGGGGGCCAGGCTGTATCTGCCAAGAGACCCTGCCGGCTGGTTGGTGGCACCCAGGTCAGGGACCACCCTGAAAGGGCAGAGGAGGCACAGCCGCCAGCCTGCCACGCACCCCTTTACAGGGGCAAGGACCAGGCCAGGGGCGCAGAGCACAGCCCATGGCCTAGCGGGCATCCAGGCCCAGGGACTCCGGGGCCCAGACTCACCGGAATCCCAGGGTAGCCAGGGGGGCCGGGGGGGCCAGGCACACTGGAGCTGAAGAATCCGCTGTCCCCGGGCTCGCCCTTTCCTCCTTTCTGCCCCACATCCCCTCGGTCACCCTTCTCGCCCTGTAGATGGGAACGTTGGTCTGCGCTGCTGGCGTGGGGCCAGGCGCCGACCTTCATGAGCCCTCAGGCGGGTGGTCAGCGGCTGGAAGCTTCTGGACCCTGGGCCTGGCAGGCCCCGCAGGACACCCCTTGTCAACCAAGTCCCCAGAAAGCTGAGCGGGGCTGGTGCTCCTGTGGGGTGGGCAGAGGGATGTGCTCCGCAAGGCTCAGAGGGCGTCACCCACCTTCATTTCAGCCTCCAGCTGCAGGAGGTCGAACGGGAATGGCCCTGCAGGAGAGATTGGGGGCCTCGGTGAGTCGGCATGTTGCCAGTGTCCTTCATGCACCCCCCTCCCCCCAGGCCTTCCTGCATTTGGCCACAGTTCCTGTGTTTTTGTGCAAGGATCTGCTGCATGCTTTGTGACTCGTTCCCAGTTCCCTGGTGGCTTTTGGGTGTCTTTCCCGTCTCACTGAGCTATGATTGGCACATGCGCGCTGGGCAAGTTTAGGGTGCAGCGTAGACCAACTTGCACTGTCGTGACGACCACACAGTAAGTCAACGCCCGTCAGCTCATGGCTGCAGAGACGAGGAGGAGCAGCTTGCTCCTGTGGTGAGCGCTTTGGGGACCCCCTCTACCACCCGCGAGCATGCACAGCATTAACTGGGCCCCTGCATCCCCACAACCTTACCTTACGGCTGCCCGGCTGTGCCTGGACACCTGCCACCCAACCCCGCCCGTGACGACCACCGATCTGACCTCTTTTTCTAGATGGGGCCTTTCTAAAGTTTCATTTTGTTTATGACTGCTCACTGACTTTTGTAAATTGCCCTTGTGATCTTGGTGAATGTGCTGATGAATTCTGACAGTTTATCTGTACATCCTTGAGGCTGTTGGCATTCAAAGACATGTTGTCTGTGACAATGGCAGGCTGTTTCTTTTCCCAAAGTGCACACCATGCATCTCCCTTCCCTGCCTCCCGCCCGGCTGGGCCCTGCGCCTGCAGCAAGGGTCCTGGACAGCCTGCCTGGGCCGGGCTCCCCGAGGAGGGTGGCGGGGCTAAGCTCTCCCCAGCAGACCCCGGGACAGCCCCAGCTCCAGCATCACTCGGCGCCTCTGCTTCGTCAGCTCTGCAGGGGGGAGCTAGTATTACAGCCATTTCCAAGGACTAACTTGATTTTTTGACTCTCTTGACATACATAACAGGAAATTATTATGTATAACATGTCCGTTCACTTCTGACCTGTACTACCTGTCTTCTGAAAGCTAAATTTGCCATTTGTCTTCTAACTTCCAGACGCTCAGCACTGTGCGCTGATTAAGGCTGCGATTTTGTGAACAGAGTCAACAAAACCCTTCCCCCTTCCAGTGGGAGAGTGACCTGGGGTTAACCCTCTCCCATGGCTTTTACCCTGGAAACCTGGTAAGGGGGATGTCAGGCCACTGGGTGGAGGTGACCCTGTGGTCACCGTGGGGCAGGGGCTGCCTGGCGGGTGCGGCTCGGGCTCCCCATGGCCGTCTTGGGCCCCACATCTCTCAGCCGCACAGCGCCTGCTCACGTGCAGTGCCTCACTGATGGACTGGAGTCGCTCCCTACTTTCCACTTCCTCTGCCCCGACTCTGCCCCTTTTCCTCTCTTGCCCTCTCTTGGGCCAGGTTTTCCTAGGCCATTACTCTGTTAGGTCACCTGTTGCACATTCCTTTCCCGTCCTCGGCTCATCCCCGGGGTGCCCAGGTGCTCCCTGGCTTGCAGCCCGGTGTAGACTTCCAGGCCGCCTGCCGTGCTGCCCAGGGAGGCGTCCTGACTGCCCTCTCCCGTGTCTGCTCATTGCACCACGTCCCTCCTCCACTAGGCCAAGTCCTGGAATGGCCTGCTGCCTCATCTCCATCTAGAAGGGTGTCCACTGGCCGTGGCGTCCTAAGTTAGCAGGTTCCTTCCGTGGACTCTCAGGGGCGCAGCGTGGTCTCCAGCTTTGCTCACGCTGCCGGGAGTCAGCTGACCTTTGTGTGAAGCCCCTCGAATCTTTCTTCAGCCCTGGAGAACTCTTGGCCATCAGCCTTCAAGTGCCCCGCCCCCTGGCTGGCCTGGCAGTGGTGCCCTCGGCCAGCACATGGCTCATCCCTGCCCGCAGAGGCCCCCATTCTCGGCACCGGACAGCCGGCAGGGCCGGGGAGCAGGCGCCTTGGCTCTCTGGGCTTCTGCCCTGCTCGGTCCCTGACATGCACACCGGTGTGCTCTAGCATGTCATCCCGCAATGGGAGAATTCAGGAGGGGATCTTCACCACGGAGAACACGCAGGGTCCTGGGGGTTCACACCCGCAGGCAACCAGGCCCATTGAGGGCCCCACACACCAGGGGCGCTGGGCCTCCTCTGGGAGAGGCACACTGGAGAGCAGCCCTGCCTCTCGGCACCGCAGCCTCCAACCACCTGTCCTTGCGGCCACTGGCCTGGCCCCTTGAATCCAGACCCAGCACCACAGGTCTGGGCAGGCGCCTGAGCCCTGAGGGCTCCTTTCCCCAGGAGAGAGGGATGGGTAACCACGGGTACGAGTGCCTCGGCCTCCCAGCAGAGAGGGCCGCCCGAGCACCCACCTGGAGGTCCAGGAGGGCCCACGTCTCCTTTGTCTCCCTTGGGTCCAGAAGGCCCCTGGTACCCTGGAGGGACAGAGACCGTCATCCAATGTGCGACAAGGACCTCTGGGACGCGCCCCCTGCCCGCACACCCCTGGCTCTGGCCCCAGATGGGGCAGGGGGCATCACACAGACGCGGGGATCTTCAGAGCAAGAGCTTGCATACAGCAGAAGCGCTTGGTGGCCCCACCGGAGGGGCTGCAGCCCCACAGGACTGCTCCCAAGGCCACGCTGCTCCCGTGGGGCAAGTGCGCTGACAAGCGGCGGTCTGGAAGCCAGATGTAAACTCTGGCCAGCAACTGGGTGGTCATTCAGTGTCCACAGTCAGGCCACCTGGAAGGCCATGCTGGGAGGGGGCAGGAGGCCCAGCAAAGGTGGCCGTGATCAATTGGGATTTGAGTGCACGGGTCCCCAGGCATTCACGCTGCCTCAGGGTGGGGGTGCTGGGTTATCGGGGAGCTTGGAGTCCTGGCGCCCTCCATGAAGGCCCTCCCTGGCGCCCCAGGAGCCCCACCTGGCGATCCTGGAGGTCCCGGGCGGCCAGACTCCATAAACGCCTGTAAAGAAGCTGGCCAGTGAGTGGGGCTCTGGAGACCGAGGCCACCCCAACCTGGGGTCTCCGCCCCAGAGGCCCCATCCCCTCTGCAAGGCCACACAGACACTCCCCGCTCCGCCCCGGCGCAGGGTGCAGGGGCGGGAGCAGGGGTTTGGAATCGGGAGTCGGTCAACCTGCTCTGCCCTTGTCACATTGCTGAGCCTTGTAATTGGGGAAGTTTGCCCCTCCCAGACCACGGGGCTCGGGGCTCAGGCTCCTTGATCCAGAGAACCCTTCCTTCCCCTGGCCTTCACTTCCCTGGGGGCTTATCTCTAATGGACTGCCTGCCAGGTGTGCCCACCGGGCATGTGGGCCTGGGTCCCGGCCTCCTTCCAGAAGCCCCCTGGCCCCAGGGGGCAGAGGCTGTGGCTTGGGCTGCCCCTGCCTCAGGGTTGGCCTCCCCCGGGGGTGTCGGCCTTCCTGGGGGGTCCGTGGTGGAGGAGGGACGGCAGCAGCTCTGCCAGGGGCCAGGGTGTGGAGCATGGTGGTGGAACAGGCAGTGGGGTGACTTACATTGCTGTCATACACAGGAGTCCCAGGAAGGCCTGGGGGCCCTGGAGGCCCTGGGGGGCCTGGCAGACCCTGCAGCGGAGAGAACTCTGGTCAGTCATGGGCACAGCTGGGCCAGTGACACTGGCCAGGGCAGTAGATGCGGGGGGAGCGTTTCTAAAAATCACAGCAAAACAGGAAAACTGCACTTGACAGCATAAAATCCAGGAAGGATGGAGCTTCCTCTGTGCTTTTAGCTCCCTGGGGACAGCGCTGTCCCCGTCCGTTCCAGGAGAGCTGTGCTCAGAACGTCCCTCGGCTGACGTGTGAGTGTGACTGGACGTGAGTGCGGATTCCCAGACGCAAGCTCCGGGTGTTCAGCTGCATACTTCCAAGTCAACAGGTCAGCCCCAGAGGCCAGCGCAAGCAGGCCGTAGCCAGTGTGTGTGGGTTTACCTTTATTTTCATGGAATTATTCACGGACAGAGAACATCCTGCCTTGCCACCCTGAAGCACTGTGCCCGCTCGGCCAAGGGCCCTCCTGTGACCGGGAGGTGCATGGGACACACTCAGGCTCTGTGAGGGTGGGCTGCTCCCCCCACCGGCCATGCTGATGTGTTCTGAGCCCACCCCTGCCCATGACCCATGCCCCGAGGCCGGTCAGGCTGGCCAAGCTGGAAGGCCTGCAAGTGGAACGGGAGCTGGGGCTCTGGCCCACACGCAGTGCAGTCGGGGGGGGACGAGTCTGTCCTCCGGCTGCACCCACGTGGCCACTGCAACATCCCACAAGCCCAGAAGTGCAAGCCCATGCAGGGCCCTCTCTTCCTCTGGCAAACATGGCCTCATGCTCGACTGCTCCAGAGCTCTGCCAATGTGCTCCCACTCCTGATTTTCATGAGACCTCAGCCCCGTTCTCATCCTCAAGAAGGAAGAGGCCTCCACAAAGAATCCAGAGTGCTGGGGACACGGGGCAGGGGGCCTGCCAGGCGGGGCTGCTGGGGGGGCACGGGAACGCAGCGAGGGGCCAGGGCAACCGTGCCGCCATGTCAGAAGCGAGTCCTGAGGCTCGATGGCATCTTGGGGAAACCGTTAAAAATGCCTTACCCTGCTGACACTGCTGAGATGGGCCCTCAGCTCTAAGGACAGCAGAGCCATGGAAAATCACAATGTGGTAATAAGCAGAGGACACACGCAGGCGGGCACGTGCCAGAACTACACAGGTGCCCGTTCGCGGCACGCGTGCACACATGTGCCTGGGGCATCAGGTTGAAGGACCACAGTGGGGTCTGGGTCAGGCGTTCGAAAGCCGCCTGCCCCTCGGAGGACTCACCCTCACTCCGAACCCGACGCTGGCAAGTCCTGGCTCTCCCTTCTCTCCTTTCAGTCCGTTCACCCCGGGGCGACCCTGGGACAGAGAACGGGGGCGGCAACTGCTCCCTCCTGGCCCGCACACACCTCAGCCCCAGCCTGCGCCCCCAGGCTCGGGGGCCCCCCAGGGCCTCCGCGGGGAGAGCAGGGCCTGGGAAACTACCGCACCCGGGGCTGTCTCTGGGGACGGACCATGGGACGGGGAGTGGTCTGGGCCAACCCCTCCAGGCCCATCGTGCACGGGGCAAGGCCCCTCCCCGCCCCCCGGGCTGTTGCTGACCACACACTGGGTGCCAGACCCCTGGGCCTCACCGGCCGTCCGGGGAAGCCGATCTCTCCCTTGTGCCCAGGGCGTCCATATGGGCCCTGCAGGAGGGGGAGAGCTTTGAGGCAAGCAGAGCCCCCACTGGGGTCTCCTACCCGACACCTGCCCCGTGCTTCAAAGGTGCAGCTGGGACGTGAACTCCTGCTGCACAGGCAGGGGTGATGGGCGCCACCCGTCCAGCTGGCAGCAGGGTCACCGGGGGGGCTCGGGCCTGCTCACCGGGGGTCCTCGGAAGCCGGGCTCTCCCTGAACAGAAAATCAAGACATCATTAGGGGACCACAGGTCATCCCCCACAGGGTGGCCCGGAGGCGTCCCTAGACCCATCTGGAGGGGAGGTCTGGGAGCAAGCAGGGAGGCCCTGGAACGGGGATTTTGTCCCAGGACTGTACAGATGGGGTAACCCTGGGGCCCTGAAGCTTGGGGACCCTGTGCGCGCACTGCCCCGGCTGGGGCACTGGGCCACCGTCCGGCCTCGGAGCAATGCTGGGCAGGGCCGCCAGAGTCCTCCCTGGGCCCGGGGACCCACTTTCCCGCAGGAAGACAAACCCGTCCAAGTGGCCTCCACAGCCCCGCCTGGAGCAGGGGTGGACGCAGGCCGGCTCACCTTGGCCCCCTTCTGGGCTGGGCCCAGCACTCCGCCGTCCGCGCCGAAGACTGCACCCGGCTCACCTTTCTCGCCCTGCAGCAACGGCGGGCAGCCTGCGGTCAGGGAGGCGGGGGCCTGGCGCTCACCCGGGACAGCCCCGACGTGAGGCATGAAGCGAACACCCAGAGACAGGCGCGCGGTGCACGGGACCCCCCCGGGTCACAGTGAGGCAACCTTGAGGAGCTCAGTCATGACTCCCGGCTCCCGATGTGACAGCTCTGCAAGTCGGCTCTGGGGCTCCTGGCGTCCCCCCCACACCCCGAATGCCCCTCGGGCTTGTGGGAGGACTGCCCCTGCCCTCACCTTGGGTCCCGGGGGGCCCTGCTGGCCTGGGGAGCCCACGTCTCCCTTTGGCCCGGCTGGTCCCTGCAGAGAAATGGGGCAATGAGGGGTCTGCCTGGCAGACCCCGACCCTGCAGTGGCCGCCCCCGAGCCTCCCGCCCAGCTGCCAGACCACGCTTGCCTCCAGAGCCCGACCGGGGACAGGGGGAGAAGGGCCTGCCACACCGTGCCCAGACCCCCACCCCACGGCCCTGCCCTGGACCCTGGGGCCCCTGCTCAGATGCCAGAGGTCCCTGGGCCTCACAGCGCCTGCCAGGCCAGGGCAGGGGTGGGGCCGAGAGCCACTCACGGGGAAGCCGGCGAACCCCGGCCGGCCCTGCGGAGGAGAGAGAGTCAGTCCCAGGCACCACACGGCGCCACGTGGGGACACGGCAGGTGGGTGCCCGCCATGCTGCCGCAGCCCTTGGACAGGATGGCTCGTACCTCAGGTCCAGGCACGCCAGCCAGCACTCTCTGTCAGCAAGTCAGCAGAAACGAGATCAGGAAAGAGAAAAATTAAAACCCACCTCTCGTTATTTTGTGCAAAGATCAACAACACAACATCAGACATTCAGTGTAAATGAGAATTTTGCTTTCGATAGTCTCCCCACTTTGGCCTCAAGGTCCATGGATACGCGTGGAGCCGCTTCCTGGGAGCCACGCCCTGTGCATGGGACCCCAGGGGACACGTGGTGTCTGGAGCCTGGCACTGGGCCAAGGGTGGAGCGGCCACAGGGTGAGGTGGGAGGAGTTCTCCACTGAGCTCTCCGCTGCGGTTCATTCCCCTCCGGACACCCAAGCCCATTTGTCCTCTCAGTTACTGCAAAGTCTGACCAGAAGGTGACCCGCTCTCTGATTCTGGGCAGAACCTACAGATGGGAACCCCAGGGTCCTGGGGGGTCAGCCTACAGGGGGAGAGCTGGCGGCCCCAACACGGGACAGAGCACCTGCCCAACCAGACAGTGTCCTTACGTCCTGCTCCGACACGTAGACGACAGGCCCCGGGGGTCCGGGGGGTCCAGGGAGGCCTGGCTGCCCGACTCCATCCCTCCCGGGGTCACCCTAGAAGAAAAAGCCAGCGTCCAACACTTGGGTTGCTTTTGCGGGGGGAATTGTCACGGTGGTTCTGCTGGGACCCTGGAGCCCACCTAGGATGTGGAAGGGGTTACCAGAGCCCATGGAGCGTGGGGGGCGCAGGGCAGGTGCTAAGCCAGGATGCTGCACGCAGCCCAAGGTCTTTGTGCCCAGGCTGGGAGGCCTCATGTGGGGAGTGCAGCCCAAGGCCCGGTCGTGCGCCTCCCTGCAGGCCCAGCCCCCACATTCACCTTCAGTCCCTGGGTCCCTTTTTCTCCTTTTGGTCCCTGCAGAGACAGGAAGGAAACAGCTCATCTAAAGAGAAACTGAGGCCCCTTCCCAGAGACCCTGGACCACCAGGCCTGGCTGAATGAAGACATGGAGCATTCTTCCTTTTCTGACCACATGGGGCCCTGGGGGTGGGATGGGTGAGCCAGGCAGGAAACCCCTGGGGCAGCATGGACCCCTGACTCATGTCTCACAGAGCTGGGGTCTCCAGGTCCCTTGGGGTACAGAGAACAGGGTTGGGGGATCCCTGGAGACCCCAGTCCAAGGAGTCAGCTCTCATCCAGGTGTGGTACCTTCAGGGCTGTCCCCCCTCAGTAGCCTGGGTGGTCACTCACCTGGGTTCCAGCCATGCCCTCTTTGCCCGGGAGGCCGGGGAACCCGGGAGGTCCATCTGCTCCGACTTCCCCCTGCACCAGATGCGTGGAGAAGACCACCTGTCAGCCTCCAGCCCAGTGAACCATGGCATCCGGGTTCTGTCTCACTGGCTCACAGCCCTGAAGGCCTCCCCAGGAGCCACGTGGGGGCAGAGGAGGGAGGAGGGGCCAGGAGCCAGGTGGCCAGAGGATTGCTGGGGGGGTCCCAAGATTTACACCGCAAAGCAGGGGGAAGCTGTCTTTTGATTTGGGGAAAACCCAGGGGGTGGGTGTCTGGAAGGGGGTGTCATGGGGAGGACGTCCAGGAGAGGCCTGTGCCACACTGTAAGGAGGGCAGGGCTGAGGCGGTGCATGGAAGAAGGGGCTGGGAGGCCAGTATGCAGAGCTCCCCTCACTGACGGTCTGAGGGGCGCACCATGTGTCCTGCGGGGCACATCCCACCCGAGGCCTGACACCCTCTCCGGTCCCTGCTGGCCAGTGAGCATTGTTTCCTGAACCCAAGAAGAGGCTCCTACCTTGGCCCCTGGTGGCCCAGCTGCTCCAGGATCCCCCTAGAGAGGACAAAGCTGCTCTGTGGGTGGGGTGCGCGAAGCAGCCCCACCCCCGACCCGGGTGTATGGGTAACCACTCAGCTGGCCTTAGAGCTGAGGGTCCTGGTGGGGTGGCCCTGCTCACGGCGCCCAGCAGGGCTGTCCTGGGTCCGTGCCACTCGTTCACTGAGGCTTTAGTGAACCACTTTTAGCAGCTCCAGAAAGCTAGCGTGTCCCAAACTCAACGTCTTCAAATGTCCCAAAGGCTTGCAACTCAAAGCAAAACATTCTACTAGGAAGTGGTGCCCTAGCACGGGTGACCCTGGACACCCCTGACCATGCCACACGGGGGAGCATAGAGTGCTTGGGTTCTGGGAGCCAGCTCTACTCCCAGGCCAGCAAACGCCCATCAGTCATGTGAAGTGAGGCATTCGGGGCCTGTAGTGAGTGGCCGGCTGGGGGGCTGCCACCCCCCAGGATGCCCTGTGGCTTGTGAATGTCCCCCAGGAGCTCCTGCTGTTCCCTGGTGGGAACTCCTGGCTGGGGGAGGCGGGGCAGCAGGGCTGACAGCACCCACTGACCTTGCCTCCAGGAGGGCCGGGTGGTCCCTGTGGGCAGAGCAGGAAGAGGGCGTGAGGAGGAGCAGCTCCAGGTCTGGGTGCCTTCTCCCTCAGGAGCTCCCCAGGGGGTCTATCCTGGGCACCACCCGCATCCCACAGACGTTACACACCGGCCAGGTGGGTGTGCAGAGGCCGCCCCACCTGCCCCACTCAGCTGGGCAGTCACCGGAACACAAGGACGTTGCGTTTTATTCAACTAAATGCAAGTGATGTGAACAGATGGAAAGCTGTCCTCAAGAGCGCTGTGCCCGTGACCTCACTGCCACCGCCCACGGAGCCCCCCCTTCACGGGCACAGCGGGGACGACGGTCACCTGGCCCAAGGCAGCTAACGGCCAAAAAGTAGACTTCAATGAAAAAAGCAAAGGCCAGTTAAGAAAAGGGCTGGAGCTCACCGTGGCTTGCTCTCTGCCCTAGGGACGCCTCATTCTCAAGGCCAGGAGTGGGAAGCCAGCCTTTGGCCAGGTGGACACTCCAAGCCCAGTGCACTGGCCGGAGGCTGCCCCCAGCACTTCCCACAGGGACTGCCCCAGGGCCCGGGCTCTGAGGGGATGGAGCGCCTTCTCTGCGCCCTCTGGGCAGCTGCCTAGGGGCACCCCTTACTGGCTGAACAGAGCAGGATTTCATAGGAATGCCCCATTTTTATTGATTCAAGTTCTGCTCAGGCCAAAAATTTACTTCCCAAAATCATAGCCATAAAAAGAACTCAGCGCCTGGCATTTCCCAGAAGATGTGTCTCTTAGGGCCCCTGTCGGCCCCCATTCCTGCATCCTGACCCCAGTATCACTTTCCCATTGGAGAATGGTTTTTCTCCCATGGCCCCGAGGGGCACAGTGCCCTGGCATCTCACAGTCCCTGGCCGGACAGGACCCGCCCCGAGCACCAGCTGGCTCAGGCTTACCTGCCGCCCTTCGGTGCCTCGCCTGGTCGACCAGAAGGGTCCCCCAGAGCCTTCCATGTCATCCTGCAGGAGGACACACAGGGGACATGTGGATGTGCACCTCTCCTTACAGGAAGAGACCCCTCCCCAAGGCTGCCGGTGGCCCGAGGTGGAGACGCCATGGCCGAGCGGGCTGAAGGGCCAGGGTTGCCGGGAAGCCAGGTCCTTGGTCCCCAGACAAGAAGCCTCTGCCAGGCCCCACGGACCCTGCCGGGGGCGCCCCATCCTGGCCCCCGTGGGCCCGGCTGTGGTCAGTCTCTGCTTTCGGTCCCTCCAGCAGCCTCTCAGCATCGTGCGTGGGACGCTGGCCCTGAGCGGGGCTCCCGCGGCTCGTGGCTCTACCCTGGGGCCCCGTCTGGGTGGCACGCAGTCAGGAGTCAGGGACGGCTGCACACATCCCTTGTTCAGGGTGCTGAGGCCAACAAGCCACCCTGCAGAGCCTCACGGACGCTCATGGCTTAGAATGGGGCCCTGCCCCAGGGCCGTGGGAGGTGTTCTGGGGGCCAGGAGCCACCGGCACTCACAAACCCTGCGGCGAGTCCTGGTCCAGGGAGCCCGGGGGGCCCAGGAGGTCCTGGGGGCCCTGGTGGTCCTGCTGGTCCCGGGGGTCCTGCCGAGCCGTTCTCCCCAGGAGTGCCAACGGGACCAGGGTCGCCCTTGCTTCCCTGCACAGGTGGGGAGAGAGGCGTCGTCACCTTGTCCCCAGGTGTCAGCTGACCAAGCCACTGCCTCCCGGGACACCTGAGCTTCCACACTTGTCACAAATCTGGAAGCCAAAGAGGTAAGTGGCCCAGCAGCAGCTCAGTCCTGACGGCACAAGCTCACCCACTTGCACGCGAGGCCTGCTCCCTTCCAGGTGGCGGGCATGAGCTTGCGGGGGCAAGCTGCTCACATGGGGCAAGCGTCCCAGCGCAGGACCAGGGCAGGGGGCCTGTGGCTGGTGAAGGGCAGGTGTGCCCCTGCGCGTTGCTTAGAGGAATTGGGACGCGGGGCCTGGGGGAGGCGTCCGTGACAGCCCAGGGGCCTCAAGGGCCGGGTGAGAGCCTGGTGCTTGTGAGCAGGGACACAGCAGGAGGCCATCGGCAGAGGGCTGGGCTCCGTGCAGCGTCAGCCCTGAGGCAGGCGCACCTGCAGCTTTGCCCAGCACCCGCCGAGCTCCGAGGTCACCTAACTGCCCGAGCCTCGGTCTCCTTATCTGAACAGAGACAACCAATTTTCTCCCAGGCTATGAGGGACACGCTGAACCCCCAGGACCACCCACTGCCTTGTTTCAGCTTCAAGGCCAGCTTGACAGTAGAAGGCTAGGTCAGCACTGACCTCAGCCTCTCCTCCGTGCCCTGGGGACCTCCAACCTCCTCTCTGCTGGATCCTGGAGCCTCCCAGACCCCCTTTCTGCTGGGCCTCAGGGCCTCCTGACCCCAACTCCACTTGGGCTCCAGGACCAGCACAGCCCCTTGGTCGAGCCAAGCCTCCTCCCCAGCTGGGCCTCCAGGAGGCTCTGGCTGAGCTCCTGCTGTCTGAGGCCTCTGTCTAGTGTCATCTGCTCCTCTAGGTTCCTACTCGGTGGCAGTGTGGCTGCAGGCTTCCGGGCATGTTCTAAGGCAAGTCACTCAGGCCTTGTTAAAGCGCAAGCCATCTTCCCACACATGTATCTGACACCGATGCGGGACTGGGGAGCCTACACTGTCACAGTGGGTCTGACCTCCCGCTGACCCCTGACCTCCCTGGGCTGCAGCCTCCCCTCATTTCAGACTCCACATGTTCATGTGTGTGTCAAGTGCACGTAGCTTACATATATCTACCTCTACTTTGAACCTTGTCTCTTTCTCAGGCCCCTCTGGGCCCCGAAACCGCCGTTCTGACCCATCGCCACCCTCTTCTTCGCCTTTCCCATGGGGCTTTCCTAGAGGCCCTGCCTGCAGTTGCACCACCTTCGGGCAGCTTCCCTGGGTGATGGCCCAGTCCAGCCCAGGGAGGGTGGTGAGGGACCACCCCCACAGTGGGAGGCACTGGGGACCTGCTCTGTCCTGTGGGCTCATGCACCCAGCATGCTTTACGGTGAAGTTTTCTCTGGATGCTTGCTTGCAAACAGGCTGCTGTGTCCCAGCTCCCCTGCAGACCAGAACTCGGTGGAAATGTGTCTTGGGGCAACGTGATGCCTGCCGCCAGGGGACACCTGGCCCAACCCCACAATCTGCCAAGGAGGGCTTGTCACTGGTATCTGCCCCACCCCGTTCCCTAGGGGCACCCGCAGGGCAGTCCCTATCTGGAAGAGGGGCAGCGCCATGTCCATCTGCACCTTGGGCCCTGGGGCGCCAGCTTCACCCTGCAGGAAGGAGAGAGGAGTCACCCTATGACCGACCAACGTGCGGGCGGCAAGACAAACAGTCTCACTCTATCCCAACCCACAAGGCCACTATGCTGCCAATTGTGCAGATTTAATCATCCCTGATTTTTCTCTCCTGGTCTCGGGAGTGGGGATGTCTGGGCGTCGCTCCCGGAAGACATGTGCCCGAAACCCGAGCGCCTGTGGGCGTTCGCCACCGTCCCACTGTGGGAGGCCTGGCTGTGTGGGCCAAGGCTGGCCTGGCTGCAGAAGGCGAACACCTCCCCAGGGGGTCAGCCTCCCAGCTTGGCTGCTCTCAAAGTGAGAACAGGTAAGATGCACTGCCTCTGCTCAGCCCCAAACTGCCAGGTTCTCCCTGAAAGTGTCACGTGGAGTTACTGTCTCTCCAAAGGGCTGCATGTTGACACCTCCCTGGTTCATTCATCAAAAAAACCATGGACCCAGGTTAGAGGTTCACACAGCCTTGAAAGTCTGTCTGATGTAGCCCAGAATGAAACTTGCAATAAGGTTTCCAAATCAAGGGAAGTGTCAGTATTCTTCAAACACCTTATCTACTCGACATCACAAGGAAACACTAATGTGACAATGAGGTCCTGACTTTTTATGCAATTCTCAGCAAAGTCGGGAAGCCCACGGCCCCAGGGCTGTTGGACCCTGAGGACTATGGCAGGCGGCAGCTGCGTGCTGCCTGTGTTGCCACCCTCTGCGCTTTCCCTCCACGGAGCCTGCTGGGCCGTGGTCCGCACACCCAGGGCTCATCGTCCTCTGGCCACGCCATGCGGCGCTGGGTTGGGCCCACCTGGACTCCAGGAGGTGACTTACGAGGCTGCCTTTCTGGCCTGTCTCTCCCGGTTCCCCGTCGCTTCCTGGAGGCCCTGGGGGTCCCTGGGAACCGAAAAGCAGAGTGTAGGCTCAAATTGCAGTTCGCTGCTGAAAAGACTTACAGGTCAGTGGGTGGTCACTGGTGCGCAGGCTTCCTGAGGACGCATCCTGGGCGGGGCTCGCAGGAGACCCCACCCACAGCGACAGGCTGAGGGGGCAGCCGGCTCTGCCCGGCTCGTTATTTCTCTTCTTTATTGTTTTGGTTGCTAACCAAACTAGGAAGATGTGTAGGGCCACCAGACCCGTGGTGAGGGTCTGTCACTCCCTAGCGGGGGGCTGGTGGCTGGCTGTGACTGCCCCTAAAGGGGAGTGGTATGCCCTCAGGAGGGGGCTGCATGGGCCTGCCAAGCTGCCCACCCAGAGCGCGTCATCATGTGACCTGCTTACAACAGCAACCCGTGTGGGCACCTGCCAGGCCACCGTATCCCCGGTGCCGGGAGCAGGGGTGACTCCTCCACCCCTGGGCCCACGGAACCACCTCTGCAGACGGCCTCTGTGAGGTCTGCTGGCCCACTGAGGCCCACAGAGGGGAGCAGCCTGCGTGTGGTCACCCAGGGTCAGCAGCTCCAGCTCCTCCCCACCCTGGGCGGCACCCAGAGACGGAAGTTACCCCCGAGGACTGTGGGGTACAGAAGCCGGGGGGCGCCTGTGTCCAGATGGGAGAACCTTCTAGTCCCGGTGACCCCGAATGGGGACCAGGCAGGTGAGGGGCGGGAGGCAGGACTCACCTGCGGACCAGGATGCCCAGGGGGCCCATCCCGGCCAGGCACGCCAGGAAGGCCTGCAGGCCCCGGGATGTCAGAGCTGTTCATCCCAAAGCGGCCTGGCTCTCCAGGCAGGCCTGGGACGCCGGGGGGCCCTGGGGGACCAGGGAAGCCTCTTGGGCCCTGGACATGGGAAAACAGAATGGGCACTACAGGCGGCACCCGTGGGGACAGCACCCACCCGGACCAGGCATTATGGCCACCCCACGGGACCCACGTGCGCACAGAGGGCAGGGCAGCAGCCGCCCGGGCAGAGGGACACTCACTCGGAGGCTCTGCAGGTCACCACCAAACCCGGACCCCTCCATGTCGATGAAGGTCTGAGGGGAAGGGGCCCAGAGACGCGTCACCAGGAGCCCAGCCCCGGCCGCCCAGCCCCCCACTGAGCCCTGCCGGACATCCATGCCCCAGCACGGCCCGCGGTTACAAGCAGCAGAGAACGTGTGTGTGGGCACCCACCCAGGAGAGGGGCCCGAGGACGGCCACCTCCGCAGGCAGCGGATGATTCCCCTGGGCCTGTGCGACGTGCTAGCAAGGCCTGGGATGCGATCTGAACAGGGCTTTAAGAAGCCAGCAGCACAGGTGAGGCCTCCTCCTGGGACAGTGGCCCCCATGGTGGAGGAGGCCAAGTCAGGACTCACCAGCTTGTCCTGTCTGAAAGAGGGTCCTGGTGGCCCCGGAGGCCCTCGGGGTCCTGGGGGTCCTCTTGGCCCGACGCCAGGGTCCCCCTGGGAACACAAGACACACCGTTACACCAGGATGCTTGGCCCCTCTGCAGGTCAGGGGGTGGAGACTGTGACACACCCCCTCCCGGTCCCAGCTGGACTCTCACCTTCTCGCCTTTGGGGCCCACATCCCCCGGGGTTCCCGGGAAGCCCTGTGGCCCGGTGTCCCCCTGGAAGACAAAGGCCAGGCAGCCCAGTCAGGGAGAGGGCACCTGCCTCTTGTCGCCACCTGCATGCCTATGGATGGGGTTCTGTGCCCTAAACGCCCACTGGCCCTTGGCGGAAGATGGGGGAGCCTCATCAGACTTGGAATTCTGACACTATTAGGAGCAAGCTGTCCACTGAGCTGCTGGATCCTGGGCCCCGGGCGCGTGCATGCCCCTGCCCAGGGGGACCCCACGGCCAAGCGCTGGTTCGCGTCCGGGCGCCCTGGTCTCCCTGCACGGGCACGGCAGGCTGCTGCAGGGTCCTCCACCCCCCGGCCTTGGTCCAAGGACGCGCTGAATCTGGGTCAACCATCTTGGGCCAGTCGTGTGCTGTCCTTTCCCACCTCTTGTTACCTTTTCTCTGGTATGTGGTTCCCCAAATCTTTTGCGACCTTCTTGTGTCATTTTATCATGTTTCTTGGAAGTAGCATTTTGTTAATTTTTAGAAATCCCAACTAAGTGTTTTAGGCCAGAAATGCGCCCTTGGGGAACCCTGAAGATGGTCCTGTGGTGCCACACCCCCTCCCCACATGGGCCGTCTTCCCCTCCCTGCTGTGGATTTTCCCCTCTAAGAATCTGGAAGCTATTTCATTTCTTCCCTTTGCCTTGTTTTCCAGTATTCAGCCCAGCCAACACACACACAAGGCTAAATCCCCTATTTTTCTATCAACAGTTAGACATATTTTCTTAACAAAAGTTGAGCTGCATTCTCAAAATGGCTTCATCTTGAAATCTCTTTGCTGTGTTGAGTTTAAAGAGTGTCACCAGGTGGAAGAGGCCAGAGGGTCTGTGCATGTGTCACAGACCCTCTGGCCCTGGAAGAGAAGCACACTTACAGGTTTTCCATCTTCACCAGGGTCGCCCTGGAACATGCAGGAGAAGCCATCAGTGACAGGACGGGCTGCCCCCACCCCGGAATGGAAATGGCCCCTGCCCTCCAAGCCCGGCAGCACTGTGCCCCCACGGGAGAGGGGCTGTCTGTGCGGTGGGGAAGGCTCTGGGCTGCCCAGCTGCGCCTCCCTGAACGCCCTACAGCCGTCCCGACAGGCAGGAGGTGGGCATCGGAGCAGGTGCTGTCCTGAGATCTCCAGAGCCCAAGGACCCCGCTGTTCAGCTGCAGCAGCCCCCACCCCCAGCCCCTCACCCCAGGCGGACCCGGCACATGTACTCACGGGCTTGCCGTCTGTCCCAGGGAGGCCATCCCTCCCTGGCGGCCCTGGGGGCCCGGGGGGGCCCTGTGGCCCAGGAACAGGCTCTGCTTCAGGGCTCCACACCGCTGGGCCTGCAGGGCCCTGGGGACCAACTGTGCTGGGTGGGACCCCAGCGCCTGCCTCCTTGTCCTGCCCCTCCAGGCTTCCCTGGGAACAATGGGGAGAGGGCATAGGCTGCGGGAGCTCTGACATGTGCTGGGCATGGGAGGGGACCCAGAGGAAGGGGTGGAGCCGGGAGCTCGTCCTGGGGTCTGGGTCGGGGTGGGGGTGGGGGTGGGGGTGGCCGCACCTGCTCCATGCTGCTCCCAGGGCTCCGGACACTCCCATCCCACGTGGTGACCAGATCTGAGCCAGGGAGGGTCTGAGCTGGGGAGGCAGAGGCAGCCTTCAGACAAGCCGCCCAGGCTGTGCTCTAGGCCGCCCCTCTCCAGCGCTGGCCGCCCCCCGGCACACCCCTGGTGCTTCCTCCTCTCACTGCACCAGTGCAAAGGCTGGCATTCGTCAGTCCCCTTCTCCCCTGAAAACCATGAGAGTGAGGCCGCCTGACAACCCGGTGGGCACACGGGGAAGCCGAGCCCTGCAGCGGAGGGAGACAGGCACATGGCCTGGTTAAGGGTCCCCATGGGCCAGCAACGTCCCCTCTGGCTTCTTTTGGGGCATGGTGGGCTGGGGGTTCTAGGACCCTGTCAAGAGTCCTGATCATGGGCCAAATCCAGCCAAACCAGCCCTCAGCCCACTTCTGTGGGGCCTGGAGCTGAGGACGGTTCCCACAGGTTGTGAAAGAACAAAGCAACACAGAGGAGCACACGGTGTGGGGCGGGGAACAGACACAGAGCTCTGGCGGGGAGGGCGGGGGACTGCACAGGTGGGGGGCAAGCATGGGGGACGGGGGCACAGGGCACTGGATGGGTGGGGGACGGGGGCATGGAGGGCAGGGAGCACAGGGGCCAGCAGGCACAGGAGACGGGGGCACAGGGGACTGCACAGGTGGGGGGCAAGCATGGGGGACGGGGCGCGGGAGACAGGGGCACAGGGCACTGGCGGGTGGGGGACGGGGACATGGAGGGCAGGGAGCACAGGGGCCAGCAGGCACAGGGCATGGGGGGAAGCATGGGGAACAGGGGGGCACAGGGGGAAGAGGCACCCGAAGTGCTTGCATTTGGCCCACCCAGTCCTGGCAGTACTGGGTCAGGGTGAGCGCCTCCCTCTCTGTGACTGACAGGTGGTTTGGGGGGTGGACTCTTTTCCTAAACCCTTCCCCCAGTGTCAGCACCACTGGTCACTTAGGAAACACAGGACTCATGGCTGGAGATGCTGAGTGTCCTAGGGGCTGGTGGGGGCCCTGTTCCTAAGGGAAGTCGGGGGACTCTGGCCCCTGGCTGGGGTTGGAAGGGCTCCAGCCGTGTAGTGGGCTGGGCACTGGACAGGTGTGGAGGCCCCTCAGTGGGACTGGATCGGCACACCGGGGAGGGAGCTCCGGTTTCCAGGGCCGCAGGCTCACTGGCTAGCACAGCGCTGTGGGCACCTGTCGCTGTGCCCATTGGAACCAGGACTACATGCACACTGCAAGCCCCTGCAGCCCCCAGTCTGGCAGCCGGGCCTCCCCCAGGGCTGCACAGTGAGTCACAAGTCGGCCACTGGAGGGCAGCCCTGCCCCTTCCAGGGCTGGATCCTATTATGTGATTTAGGGAAAATGTGAAATCCCAGCTTCAGTGAACATTTGAAACTGGAAGAGAAAGCAAAGGAGGGCTGCCTGTGTTCACGGGTTGGGGGACCTGTGTCCTGCCTATAAAACTGGGAGGCTGTTTTTGTAGAAACTGACAAACTGAGTTTAAAATTCTTAAGAAAATGCAAGGACAATGAATACCAAAGCCATCTTGTAAAGGAAGAAGAAATCCGGAGGACACGACGTGGTTTCCAGACTCACAGTAAAGCTACACTGTCAGGACATCACAGCACTGCTGCCAAGAGAGTCACAGACGGACAGAGCAGGGCTTGGAAACAGCCACGCGTGTGGGGCCAGCTGGCTTTCAACAGCTGGAGGAGGGGCGGCCTTGGATAAACGGCACTGGGAATAGACGTTTATAGGCAAAAACACATGAAGAACCAATCCATCCCTTAACACCATATACAAAAACTAACTCAAAGTGGATCACGGACCTGAATGCAAACCTAAAACTGAAAAACTTGTAGAACACAAAGGAAAACCTTTGTGACCTTGGGTGGGACAGGATTTCTTAAGTGTGATGCCAAAAGTGACATCCATGAAAGAACGAATTGATAAATTCATTCATCGAACTTAAATCACGATAAAAACATTCACCGAACATTCATTCAAATTTCTGTTCTTCCGAAAATGCTACTAACACAACGGCACGATGAGCCACAGACAGACGGAAGGGACATTTGCAGAACGTACACCCGGTGGTGAAGGAGCCGCACCAGGGCGGAAAGAACCCCACAGCTCCGGAAACAAACGGCCCGTTAGCAGACGGGCGTAGGACGCCAGCAGGTCCTTTGGTGGAGCGGACACACGAATGCACATGAGCACCAAAAAGACGCCTGACGTCATCTGTCCTCAGGGGACCGAGTGAAGCCCTCGATGAGACGCCACCTCACACCCACCAGGGCGGCCGAGGATGAGGACCGGGTCCCCAGCAGGCACCAGGGGGTGCGACGAGCCAGGAGTCCCCTGGGAACGCCAGGTGGTGCAGCCGCTCGGGAAGCGGCAGGGCGGCTTCTCAGGCCTCAGCCCTGCCCTGCCGGGCTGTCCCACACAGAGGCCTTGCTTAGATTCCCCAGGGCAGTCCTATTTGGAACAGCCCCAAACTGAAACCGCCCACATGCCCGCCAGCAGGTGGATGGATAAGCAGCATGTGGTCCAAGCACTCGGGGAAGTACTGTCCCCTGCAGGGGCCACGTGAGGGACACAGTGGCCACAGAACACGAGAGTGACCCCTGGCTCACAGCAGTAAGGATGCTGGAACCTCAGTCCTACGGCTGCAGGGAAGTAAACTCTGCCAGCAGCCCAAGGGAGCAGGACGCTGATGCCGCCAGGGCCTCCAGGAGGGGACGCAGCCCTCGGGCGCCACGAGCAGCTGCACCCACAGAGCCCCGGGACGCGACGGCACTCCTGACAGCAGCCGGCTCTGCGGCCTGTCGCCACGCAGCAACAGGCGGCTGACGCCCAAAGGCCCTGCCTCCAGCAGGCTGCGCCTGGACGCCCTCGGGGCCGGCAGACCGCCACGGCCAGCAGGGGAGCCCCGACTCCGGATGCTGACCTCCCCTCAGAGTGCCCCTCGTAGCCTCCTAGAGAGCCAGCTGGCCCCAGGCTGGGAAGTGGCACCCCTCTGCAGAATCCTCGGGATGGCCCCGAGTTCCCCACCCAAAACAAGAAATGGGAGGAAAGCGTGGGGAAGGGCAGCTGGGCCCCGACTTCTCCTGGGCGGCTCATTCCAGCCGCTGACCCTGCAGGGTGGGACCACTGGCCCGGCCCGCCCTGGGCACCCCGCGCCAACACGCATGCCACGCCAGAGAAGGGCTCTACCTCCTAATGAAGACACTGTGGCTTCTTCAGTTTCTTCAGTTCTGGAACCTTCCGCACTGCCGCCTCCAGCCAAGGGTGGAGAAGTGACCGGGGGAACCTCGGGGAGGCTGAGTTTCGGGGGTGTGCCCTGGAAGGCGAGAGAGGGGAAGCAGCTCTGTTATCCAGCAGCCGCGGCGGCTGCCCTGCAGACGGATCTGCTTTGTAAAATAGGATTTTCACAGAGTTCAAGGAGGATGAGAAGAAAACATCACAGACTTCCTCTTCGATGGGAAGGAGTTAGGGCTTTCCCAAGTTGGTTTCTCCTTAACAGCCCGTGAGGACGGGGTTCCTGCGGCCCACCGTGCAATCCCAGCACGTCACTGAACGCCCCGCGCCTGGAGGCCTTCCGTGTGCCAGGGACAGACAAGGGTCCGCTGAGTGCCCAGGACAGACCCTGTGTGACGCTGGCGAGACCTGGCTCCTTCCCAAGGTGGGGATGGTGCCCGCTGACCGGTCAGTGCTGCCAGGAGGGAGGGAGCCTCCAGCATTCGAGCACAGGGTGGTGTGCGCCATGTCCTGGGTGAGGGTCATGGCTAGAGGGCTGGTTACATCCACGCTCCTGGGGACGAGGCCCGCTGTGCTCTGAAAACCCTGAGGGCCTTGAGTGTGTGGGCACTATTGCATTCAGGTGCTAACACTGTGCATGTGGGGGACAGTGCTGTCTGAACCTCCCTGGGACTGTCATCCCTGTGGCCTGTCCAGGGGCCCCTCACTATCTGGGGGGTGAGGGCAGCCTGAGCCAGACACCAGGGCCCCTGTGGCCGCATGCCTGCTGACCCAGGCAATGTCCCTGGGGACCCTGAGCCACGGTTGTCCAGGCCCACAGCCCAGACCCTGTGAGCGTGGGGGGCAAGGGCCACACAGAGCAGGGAGGGAGTCCCCTGGGGCCGTGAGTGGCCTGGACCCACCTACCAGCCCGCACAGCGGGTCCTGAGCAGCCTGCGGTGGAGTTCCTGCACCAGGGGCGGGGGAAGCTGTGTAACAGGGCCCCTGTTGGGGCACTGACCCCTCCAGTTCGTTAGGTGGCCATGGGGCTGCAGCCCTGTGCGGCGAGCCCATCACGCTGAGAGCCGCCGCTTCTGCGGGTCCCTGCGCTGGCCTGTGCCCAGGGCACCTGGTAGGGATGGGAGCCTGGCGGGTAAGTTCCCTGACCCAACCTGTGGCTGAGAGGGGGAGGCCCGGAGGTGGAGAGGCGCAGGCCACCTGACCCGGGCGGGCTGGCAGGGCACCCACCGGTCACCCAGGGAGGCCAGCACTCTGCTCGAGTTTGTCCAACAGGGAAGCCACCACCCCTGCTCCGTGGGGCATTCAGGCGGCTGGGCTGGGAAGCCCAGCATGGCCTCCAGGAGCCTGCCTCTCTTGTCTGTACAAACCCGCGAGTCCCATATGGCCCCATAAATGGTATCGAGGGCACCTCACAGGCCCAAAGGATATTTAGAGTCAGAAACTGAATTTTAAAGAATGTCCCCTCAAAACAGAGAAAAGAGGATGCCCAGCCCCAGAAGGTGCGACCCGTGCACAGCCCCCGGGCGCCGCCTCCCGCACTCACCGCTTCCTCCCCGAGCAGCTCCTGGGTCTCCTGAAGCCCGCTGCCCAAGTCGCCGGACGCCTGAAGGGTTCAGAGGAAACAGGAGGGAGGTGAGCACAGCCCCCCACAGGGCCGGAGCCCAAGAGCCGGCAGGCCCCTACCCCGCGCCTCGGGCCTGTCCTGGGGGCTCTGCGTGCCCACAGGAGGGAACGCCGGCCCTTCCCTGCAAGGCACGAGGCTCAGCCCAGTGACAACAGCCCTTTGGAAATGGATTCAGCTGCTGGCCACAGGGCACCGCAAGGAAGGGAAATCTTCCCTTTGGCTTGATTATGTTCTTGGGACGTAGTCCTGGGGATCGGCTGGGGCAACAAGCGTCAGAGGGATGCTCGGCACATGGAGGTATCCCCGTGATGCCCGGCAGCCCTGCACAGAGCAGAGTGCGGCCCGGGGAAACGGGACCTGTCCGCAGGTCCCCACCCAGGACTCTGTTCACAGCTGTGTGGTCACGAGATGTCGCTGAGATCCAACTCCCCAAACTGTCCTGACCTTCCACCCGAGAACCGGTGGCTGTTCCTGCTCAGGGCACATGCGTGGGCACAGGGCTAGCGAACAGCCTCCTGCCGGGACGGCTGCGGTGGCCTGCGTCACCCAGCTGGCGGTCATCTAGGCGCCCTTCATGTCTGCCTGACGCTCCGGGCGTCCGTGACCGGAGGGTCCAGACAAGGGAGCGCTCTGATGTTCCAGGTAAATGAAAACACTACCCCAGGACCCTGGCACCCCAAGTGGCCTTCCCAGACACCTTCCAGTCCACAGCTTTGGGGGAAAGGCCATCCCCACCCCCCAGCAGCCCCGGGGCCCCGGCACATGGCGCTGCGGGAGGGAGACCCTGCTGAGCCGGGCCGTGGCAGTCACTCACCCCATCGTCGTCCTCGTCGTCCTCCAGGCAGAGCAGGGGGCTCACATGGGGGTCCCCACGCACCTTCAGTTCTGCGATCATGCCCTGAACACAGAGGGAGAGAAGTCGCCAGCAGCCCCAAGGCAGCGGCTTGGGGCTGGCCACCCAGGGCTGTGCCAGGACCCACTCCCAGCCCAGCACTGGCCGAGGCTGATTTCAGCGGTGACGTCCACCTGAGCGTGAAGGCCAAGGGCGAGCCCATCTTAGCAGAGCCTCCTCAGGTCGCCGCTTCTGGGGTGTGAGGAGGGGATGGGGTGGGTCCAGAGGTGGTGCCAGCACCCGATTCAGTGTGGGGGCCTCGAGGATCCCCCAAACCAAGGAGAGCTGCAGTCACGGGGCAGGGGTGGCAGGGATGGAGGAGCTGAGCCCGGATCCAGGCTATTTTATGGACCAGTAAGTTGATACTGAAAAGGGGCAGGGAACCGACAAGGTCCCCAGAGGGAGGGACCACCTTCCCCAGGGCCAGCCGTGGTCTCCTTGGCAAACCAGAGATGGGGCCAAAAAGTGTCAGAAAACCAGGCAGGTGCAGGACTGCTGCCTGCAAGGTCACCTTCCCAGGAGGAGCCGGGGGCCAGGCCGCAGAAGGCTCAGCAGTGACCCCTGGGATCCGGGGCGCTGCCCGTGGTCTCCCACTGCCCTCCCTCATCCCCTCACTCACTCCTCCACGTATGCTCCCTTGTGCACCCAGCCCTGCTCTAGGCACCAGGACACAGCAGTGAGGGGGCTCTGCCCTCTCGGGTCTCGGCGTGGACAAGCGGTCAGCAGTGTGGGCCATGCCCAGGCAGGGAGGCCAGATGAGGACAAGGCCCATGGCAGTGGACTGGGGGAGGCTGGGGGTCAGCAGACACGGGCTGGGCCCGACCTGAACTGACAGTGCAGAAGGTCAGCTCTGAGCAGAGCACACAGGGCCCCACATCAGAGGCAGGGAGCAGGGCCGCTGCCAGCAGCGGGGCCAGCATGGGTGATGGGGGGCTGGGCGCCGGCTGCACTGGGGCCCCCGCCTGAGGAAACGGGGAGGACAGGTTCTGAATCTCGGCCGCCAGATCCCAGGGTTGCCGCTGGCCCCACATCCCTCTTGTTCCCGCTCTGGAATTGAGTGTGCCCTGCTTTTTCTAGTATTTTTTTTTTGCTTTTTACTTCATATTTTAATACACTGGGATTTACCCCAGTATGTTTTTCCTAAATAGTCTGTATTTCGACAATTTGAAGATGCACACGTTAGCCCCTCCTGAGAGAAGGGCTGAGGTCTGGGGTCAGCACATTTTCTTTGTGAAGGGCCAGACGGACGGCCGGCCTCCCCAGGCTCTGTCACCTCCACGGCCAGCCACGACCTGTGAGCCCACTCAGACGCGCCACACCAGAGGTTTCGCCTCACATAGCTCTCCTGTGTCACAAAACAGTCTTCTGTTGCTTTTCCCAACCACTTAAACTAGAAAGAACCCTTCTAGCTCACGGGCTGTCCAGGAGCAGGCGACCGGCTGGTTGTGTCCGCCAGCCACGTGCTGATCCCGGCCTTGGTCACCCTCTTTATCCCTCTAACTGCCCTTCAGAGTCCCGTCAGCAGCTCATCCTTGATCTCACGACCTCCTGCACACTGACAAGGAGCGTGTGCAACAGACCCACAGACCTCTCCACACATGCCCGGCGGAGCCGCACCCAAGGGCTCCACGTGTCTCTCAGGCCTCAGCTCAGGCTGCCTCCTCCAGGAAGCACTCGTGGACTCCCTCCCCTGGAGGGTCAGTGCCTCTGGGGCTCAGTTCTGCCTGACTCCGCATCTCCTTGACCCCTACTGCTGGTGATGAGGCTTGCAGGGGGGTGTCCCATCTCCCTGTGCGTGTGATGATATATACCTGCCTGTGTGCATGTTACACCTGTACGCACACACGAGTGTGTTGTGTGGGCCTGTGAACTTGAGTGTGGGGGAGAGCACGGGAGCTCTGGGCAGACGGGGGTGGGGTGCCGGGTGTCCTGCCCTGACTGTTGCCACACACTGTCCCGTGAGGCCCTGCAGGCCTGGCAGGCTGTCTGCTGCTCTGCCTAATGCTGGTGGCTCTGCAGGATGTGGCGGGTGCCCTGGTGGGAATGGGAGGCACGGAGCCCTGGGTGTGGGCTGCTGCTTGCTGGCCGCTGGAGCTTTCCCAAGGCCACGTTTAGTTGGGGAGATGTCAGTAGTGCAAAAGCCAAGAGACCCAACTGCAAATGCGGACTTAGAACCAAGTGTTGTGAAACCAGGAAACACTGTGTTTTACTAACAAAGACCATCAAAAATATGACTGTCAGCTCTACGCTGCAGGCTACACATCCTCAAGCTGTATGCGGTCAACCATACCCCTGGGCTGGGAAAGAGTCACTGACGTCACTGCGGCCGGGGCTGCCTCCATGGGACCCCGACTCTGGGGAACCCCAGGATTCTCTGGGGTGGCCTCTGACCCATGCCAAAGGGCCATGTCCTGGCTGAGGGCAGCAGGGATGAATGAACCCGTGCGGGGGGAGCGATAGTCCTGGACCTTCCTCACCCCTCCTCCGCCTCCTGGCCTCTCCCTCTGCTGCTCTGGCATCCCGAGTTGGCCTGGTCCCCCGTCTCCTGCCCCTGCTGTGCAGATGCCATCACCACCCATTTCCCGGTGCTTCTTGTGCTGAGAGGCTTCTGCTCACCTCACCTGAATCAAGCCCAGACGTGCCCAAGACCATCTGCCCGGGCGCACCTGGCTTCTTCTCCTGGGGTCACACCAGGTATCTATTTCACCACAGACCGACCCCTTTCCTCCACTGCCCCATCCGATTAGGTCAGAAACGCGCACACCCGTCCAGGCTATCCTAGCACGCATCACCTCCAATGGGTAAGAGGGTCGGGAGTCGGTGGTAAAGGGGGTGCCGCTGGAGCAGGGTGAGGGGCTCAGGGAAACCACAACCTCCCGTGCACCTGTGTGTCCGTCATCAGCAGAGTAAGTGGACAACTGGCATGAGGAGCCGCAGCTGGAGAGCAGCGCCACTTACAGACGGGGCCACAGTGTCTGTGAGCGGCTCCTCTGAATATAGATGACCACCGTCAGCAGAGAGCCTCAAAGACACCCCAGGGAAAGAGGAAGGTGGCTCCGTGAGAGACCCGGGAGTGGGCAAGAGCAGGAGAAGGCAGGGCACGTCCGCTGGGGCCACCAGGGCCTGGGGACTGCAGCTACAGAGCACGGCCAGTGGGAAGGTGAGGACGGGGTCAAGGGGAAGCGCAGCGCCACAACGGCTGGGCAGATACGGGCTTCCCTGGAGGCCTTTACTGCACATGTGACTCAAGGAGGCCCAAGAGGGCCGGTGAGGTGGGGATCTCTGCAGCACAAGACAATAAGGGGTCTGTGAGCTCCCGCCTGGACCAGCGCCGGACAGGCAGCTGGGTGGCATGAGCGTGGGCTCAGTGTCCCATCTGGAGAGGGTCTGCGGGGACGCCCAGCTCCTCCGGAACCCTGCACTCTGGGCTCCTTCCACCAGATCTCATAAGTCACACACTTGAATGACTCTTTCCCAAGAATCTCAGCTCAGAAAGTGAAACACTGTCCTAAACCAATTTTGTCTTCCACCAAACAGGCTTCTCCTCTCGGCTAGCTGGGATCTGATCACACACCCAAAGAAAATCCCTGACACTTCCGGTGTGCAGGGACACAGGAGCCAGACTGCACGTGGCTCAGCTGGATGTGACACAAGTGAAAAACCTTATACTCGGGGCTGTCTCTGCATTTCCAGCCTTCAAAGACTTTGCTAGGATGTTAAATGCCATGGGTGCTTCTCCAGGCCATATTTAACCACACAAACACTTTAAATATCCCAGTGGCTTAAAAAAAAAGGCAAGGTGAAAAGACAAATGGCAAATTGGGGAAATAAAGTTTGCAGGATGCAAAACAAAGACCGTTTCTTTTGTATATAGTGAGTTTGTATAAATCAATAAGAAATGGTTGAGTCCATCAAAACAAAAATGCAAATAATATAAAAAGGCCAATCACAAGAAAAGAAATGCCAATAGCCAATAAGTACGTGAAAAAAAGTAGAAGTGCATCTTTCCTAATAACCAAGAAATGCAAATTGAAACACCCAGTCACTGTTTGTCTCCGTAGCTAACTGGCAGATGTGTTTTATGTGGGTGACATGCAGCCCTGGCCAGGCCTAGGGAAGAGGCCCTCTGGGTTTACCCGTCGCATTTAGCGCTGCGAGACAGGTAACCCCTGTCCCCACCGGCACTCGGCACCTTTCCTGTTAAAGCACTGAAGACATGGACTGCCTCGGGTGCCCATCCGCCTAGAAATACCCAGGAAATAACACAACACCTCCCTGCGCAGGTCAAGTCCTCTGACCTCCTTCCAGTTAATCATGTTTGAAGATCAAAATGAAAACACAAAGTGGCCCTGTTTGGTATCAAAGTCTTACTGGCTCCCAGATCCCAAGGGTTAAAGTTCCTGCCAAAGGTGAAAGGTCAGCTTTCAGAACCTGAGTCACCAGGACTTAGAACAACTTTAATCAAGCAGCCTTTGTCTGGACAATAATTAACTTTTGTCCCCTGGAGACACAACCACGGTCAGCACACACAGGGACCCCTGTCTGGATGGCCAGGCAGGGGCGTGCCTGCTGCAGACCAGCTCTAATGTCAGAATTCAGGGGCTGTGGAACCCCCGCTGCAGAGGAGGCCCACGTGGTCTCCAGGAGGGGCATTCCAGCTGAAGGTCCCAAGGAGTGTGGGGGCTGCGGGCCCAGGAGAAGGACCCACACAGGCTCTGGGATCTGCTTGGCTCCCAGAATGATGGCCGGGGCCAGGCCCAGGGGAAAGGTGCTTCCCTGGGGATGTGGTGGAGACAGCAACGGGCCTATCGCTGCCCATGCTGCTCTGCAGCTGAGTAGGGCCACCGCACATTCGGGTAGAAATAAGAGAATCAGCACGACTGACGGCATGTGGCATAAATGCCCTGGCCCAGCCCACCCCCACAGGCGCTCGTGCACTGCCAGCCTTCCCGAGGCGCAGCCTACCCCCCGCCCCCAGGGACCCCATGTATTGGGCCTGGTGGGGCAGAGGAGGGCCTGGAGCCCTGGGGTCACCACGGCACCACATACACGTGCACACACTCAGGCGGGTTCGTGAGGGGGCAGGAGTGGTGTGCACATGGGAAGGTGGTCCCACGGGGGCCTGCTGGACTGTGCTGGGCCCTCAGAGAAACCACGCAGCCCAGGAGCCCCTGGCTGGGGCTGCCAAGGGGCCAGGACACCAGGGGACTGAGTGACAACTGGGAGCCATGTGGGGCAAGGCACCCGGACTGTGCTGGAGGTGCGGGCTGGCGGCTTGCCTCGAGGGTGTCCCCCCTAGGCTGATGCAGGGAGCCTGAGGCCGCCCTTGTCCCTCCAGGGCAGACCCACCCCACGACGGGGTGGGAGGGGTGTTACCTGGAACTTGTCAGGGTCCGCTCCTCCGGCCTGAGCCACGAAGAGGCGGGCGCCGGGCTCCAGCTGCAGGCCCTGCGGGCCGCGCGCCAGGGGCACCCTCTGGAATTCCTCGCAGTCCACATAGAGCGCGGCGGCCGCACCGTCCACGCTGAGCGCCAGGCGCGTCCACTGGCGGGCGAAGGCGGGCAGGCGGAAGCGGGCGGCCGTGCGGGTGCGCGCCGCGCCGGGCTCGCTGTAGAGCAGCTGCACCTCCTGCTGCCCTGCGCGCGCCGCCGTCAGCTTCACGCCCAGCGAGACCACGGCCTGTGCCGCGTCGGTGATGGCGAACAGCACCCCCGCGCCCTCGGTGGCCGAGCGCACGTGGAAGAGCAGTGAGAAGTCGCGGAAGAAGGGGCTGGGGACGTGGTCCCGGGCCGCCTGACCGCTGCCGGCGTCCGAGCCAAACACGTAGGCCAGCCCGACGTCGGGGTCCTCCACCTGCGCCACCTGCCTTGGCGGGGGCTCCCCGAGCAGCTGCGGGAGCCCCACCTCCGCGCCCATGCTGCCTGCAAAGGGGAGGGAAACCCGGGTGAGGGGCGCGCACGCGGCCGGGAACAGCAGCAGGGCCCAGAGGGAAACCGAGGCATGGGGGTCCCCTCCCGCCCTTCTCGCCGATGGCCACCGTCTCTGCCGCGCACCCTATGGGCTGCAACACGGTGGCCACCAGCCACCCTTCCCTCACCAGGCTCACAGACCCAGACCCAAGGGGGCTGCAGAGACCACCCGAAAGCAGCACGGTGGAGGGGCAAGGGGCCCTGCGGGGGCTGGGGGCTTGGAGGCCCTCCGCCCCGACTCCACACCCTGTCCTCACCCCCTTGTCCCAACCCCTCCTTATTCTGGGAACCCCCTGCTCTGCTCCCAACCCCCATCCCTGCTCCCATCCCCTGCTTGGACCCCACCTATACCTGGTCCCCACAGCCCGACTCCCAGGCTGGGAACCCCTGCACCTCCACACCCACACTGGAACTCCACCCGGAGCCCAGCCCTCCCACCCAGCGCCTCGGGAAGGGCGATGCACAGGCCCCCTCAAGGCTCCAGGCCCAGCTGCACGCCAGGTCCCTGAGGCCTCTGTACGCCAGGAGCCGGCCTGGAAGGCTTCCTTCTGGGGCGTAGAACTCGATGGCGTGGGCGGCCTGTTTCTTGGAGGGCCCTGAGCCTGCACCCATCCTTGGGGTTTCTGTGTGTGGGCTCACACTTTCGGCGGTGAATCCCACCCAAGTCCCACTGGGTTGTGCAGCCCACCCCATGGCTGCTGCATGGGGCTCCTGTGGGCCCGCCTCCCTTCCCACTGTGTCCACACTGGGGTGCCACGTCGTCCTGAACTGGAGGGGGGCCAGTGGGGGTGAATACTGCATTCTCCTTCATTAGCTGGCACTCAGCTGTGCAGCCCTGCCTCGCAAGGTCCCTGCAGAATCTCAGCCACTTCATTCTGTCCCCAGGAGCCCACAGTCAGAGCAGCCCTGTCTTCCTCCGCAGTGTTAGTGGGACCTTCTGCCATACAGAGTGGGGGGAGCCCAGGCTGGGGATACAGCCGCAGTGCCCAGCATTCTCCTTCATTTCTTGTCCCCCCTGGTGAGACCAGAAACCTCGTAGGGGGACACAGGCCCTGGCTGGTGGTGTGCTGGCTCTGCCTGAGCCTGTGGGCACAGTGGGGACGAGGGCTGCCTCCTGGGCATGTGGGGACAGCCAGCAGCCTGGCTGATGATCTCTGTGGCCAGGAGTGTCAGTGCTGGGGGGAGGGCACTTGGTCCCCGCTGGACTCAGGGGAGGGGCAAACACCGACTCAGGGACAGGCCCGCGCGTCAAGGATGTCCCTGCATGCTCACTTTGCCAAGCAGAGTCTGGACTTGGGGACCACGTCTGGCCAAGGGTGCCAACCTATGGCCTTTTTTCTCCAGAACCCCACCTGCAGTCTGGGTGTGGTCTACCTCCAAATTGTGACTCACGGGTGGGAGTGTCTTTTGGGAAGGGGCTGCTGCTCTGCGGGTGTCCTGCGGAAGGCCTCAGTGAGCCAGCCCGAGTGGTGTGCCAATGTGTGTGAGCACGTGAGCACGTGAGCACAAGGGTGAGTGTAAGTGCATGCTGTGTGTGTGAGTGGACGTGTGTGCCTGCGTGCTGGTGGTGGGTACATAGGGTCTGGCCTCTGAGCCCAGGGTTCCCAGGGCAGAGCAGAGGGAAGAAATGCCAAGTTCCAACTTCCTAACACGTGCTGTGGCTTTCAAAGAGCATCTTGAGAACAAAAAATGAAAACAGAAGAAAGAGACAAGATCCACCCAGAGGAGGATGTGCATCCCGGGCACCTGCTGGGGCTGGTCCTCCTCGGGCAGTGGCGTCTCAGCTCTGCACAGCCCCAGTTTCCCGCCGTGCAGGCAGCACCGCCAGGGCTCCGCCTCACTCCCAGCCCTCAGGCCCATCTCGTGCAGATGGGAAGCAGGGGACAGCGAGGCGCACCACAGATAGTAGTAGCCTTGGTGGGACAGTGGCCTGGCCTCAGCACCTGCCATGGACAGATGGATCACTGCAGGAAGACCTTGGGCTCTGGGAGGCCATTGCCCCTTCCTGCTCAGAGACAGGCACTGCCGCCACCAAGATGGTAGCTGCTGTGAAGGACCTTTTGTATCAGAAGAGCACAGGGCCTGAGTATGCTTGCAGGGTGATGTTCTCAGATCGCGGAACATGAGTCTTACCAGCCTGGAAGCCAATGGCCCTGGTGTCCCTGAAGTTAAACATGGATATGCCACCACCACCCTTCCTTCTAGGCCAGCAAGAAGTTCTTCAAATTAAATAAAAATGCAAGATGTAGCAGCCATTGACTTCCGAGGCCGAAGGCAGCAGCTTGCTCCAGGGACCCCAGAGACGCATGAACAGCTAGCTGCTTCACAAAGTCCTCCCATTTCATCTCCGTGGAATTCTTCACGGTTCCTATTGTGAATAAGCCTCTGAATGTCATGGCCCTAAGGTCACCGATCCATTCTCCAGTCATAGGCGGTGAGTGGACCGTGCGGCCACCTCCAGGCAGATCTCCTTGCATCTGCTGTCCTACCATGGGCTCCAGGCCCCAGCCTGGCTGACCTGGGCAGAAAACCAGTATCTCTCCAAAGTGAAAGCCCACGCTGCGTTCTGAGAGCTCAGGGGAACACCTTCACAGGAATGCAGAGGTGACACCTTTGGCAAGGCAGGGTCCCTCTTTTTGTCCCGCAGTCCCCTCAGATCAGGGAATCAGAGGACTTGCCTAGCTGAATACAGTTTCCTTTTCAGCAAGCAGACCAGTCATGACCAAGTGGGATTTATCCCAGATGTGCAAGGCTGGTTCTACATTCAAAAATCAGTTAATGTAATCTATCACATCAGAAGGCTAGAGAAGAATCACATGATCATATCAATAGATGCAGAAAAAGCGTTTGACAAAATCCAACCCCCATTCATGTTACAAATGCTCAGTACACTAGGAATAGATCAGAATTTCCTCCACCTGATAAAGAATATCTACAAAAACCTACAACTCGCGTCATACTTAATGGTGATAAACATGATCTTTCCCACTAAGATCAAGAACAAGGCAAAAGTGTTTCCCCTTACCAGCTCTTTTTCAAAATCATACTGGAAATTCTTGCTAATCCAATATGACAAGAAAAGAAAATAAAAGTACACAGACTGGGAAGAAAGATATATAACTGTTCACAGATGGCATATCATCTACATAGAAAATCCAAAAGAACTGATCAAAAAAAAACCCCAAACAACAAAAAGACCTGGGAATAAATGATTATGGGAAGTTGCAGGATGTAAGAGTAATATACAAAAGCCAACCATTTCCTATATACCAGTAATGAACAAGTGTATTGGAATTAAAAATACAATACCATTGACATTAGCAACCCCCAAAATGAAATATTTAGGTGTAACAAATATATGTACAAGATCTTTACAAAGGAAACTACAAAACTCCGATGAATGAAATCAAAGAACTGAATAAATGCAGAGATATTCCGTGTTCATGGACAGAACTCAATACTGTCAAGATGTCCACTCTTCCCAGCTTGATCTGTAGACTCAATGCAATCCCAGTCAAAGTCCCAGCAAGGTATTTCGTGGATATCAACAAACTGATCCTAAAGTTCATATGAAGAGGCAAAAGACCTGGAACAGCCAGCATAATATTGAAGAACCAAATTGGATGACTGATACTACCCAACTTCAAGACTTCCCATAAAGCTAAAAAGAATAAACACATAGATCAATGGGACAGAATTGAAAGTCCAAAAATAGTCCCACATAAATACAATCTACTGACCTTGACGAAGGAGCAAAGGCAGCACAGTAGAGCACGCACGGGCTTTCCAACAAATGGTGCTGGAACAACTGGATGTCACATGCAAAAGAATGAATTTAGACACAGACCTTACCCCTTTCACAAAAATGTACTGAGAAAGGATCATTGATTTGAATGTAAAATGCAAAACTATAAAACTCCTAGGAGATAATGAAGGAGAAACTGTTGATGACCTTGGATATGCTGATGACCTTTTAGATACAACACAAAAGGCACAATCCATGAAAGAAAGAATTGATAAACTGGATGTCATTAAAATAAAAAACTTCTGTTCTGCAAAACGCACATTGAGAATAAGAAGACAAACAACAGGCTGGGAGAAAATATTTGCAGAATGTATTTCTGATGAAAAGAGAGATACCCAAAATATACAAAGAACAGTTAAACTCAACAACAAAAAAATGAAAACCTGATTAAAAAATGGACAAAAGACCTTAACAGGCACCTCACTAAAGAAGACATAGTAAGCATATGAAAAGATGTTCCATGTCACATGTTATCAGGGAAATGCAGATTAAAACAATGACACCACCACACACCTATTACAATGGCCAAAATCCAGAACACTGACACCATCAAATGCTGGTGAACATGTGGAGCAACAGGAACTCTCATCATTGGTGGGGACGCAGCACGGCATAGCCACTCTGGAGGCAGTTTGGTGGCTTCTGACAAACGAAACATTCTCTTACTACATGATCTGGCAATCACACTCCTTGGTAGTTACCCAAGGGAGCTGAAAACATATGTCCACACAAAAACCTGCACATGGTGTTCGTAGCACCTTTGCTCATCATTGCCAAAACTTGGAAGCAACCAGCTGTCCTTCAATAGGAGGCTAAACAAACTGTGGTATATATGGGCAATGGGATATTATTCAGCACCGAAAGGAAATGAACTGTCATGCTATGGAAAGACATGGAGGAAGTGTGCTTATTATTAAGTGAAAAACGCCAGTCTGAAAGGCTACCTATGGTATGATTCCAACTCTATGACAGTTTGGAAAAGGCAAGACTATGGAGACAGTACGATAGGGGTCACCCAGGGGCTGGGGGGGGCGGGGTGAGTGAGTGGAGCACAGAGTGTCTGGGGCAGTGGAAGGCCGTGCCTGACACTGTGTGGTGGGTGCGGGCCCTTGGACATTGGTCCAGACGCACGGGTGCACACAGTGAAGTGCAGTGTAGCCGTAGTGCGGCCACTCTGGCTTTGGGTGACTGCAGGCTCATCAACTGTGACAGATGTGCCGCCAGGTGGGGGATGGTGACAGTGCGGGAGGCAGTGCACTTTCTGCTCAATTTTCCTGTAAACCTAAAACCTTAAAAAACCAAGTCTTTTTAAAAGATTGGACAGATGATAACAAATGTAAGCAAATATTGCAACACGGATATCAGATAAATCAGAATTCAAGATGAAAGCCATTAAGTAGGGCAAGGCAAATAAGTATTTTCTGACTATCCACCGGGATGTGATGCTGCGCCAGCAATGGGCCCCCGTCACGCAGCATGAAGGGGAGAAAGTCCTCCTTCACGGGCAAGCCCCGAGACACCCTCTCATCCCACTCTCCTGTTAAACTAGAACATAACACTCAGATGTACATCGAGAGAGTCTTCCTGAACCATATAAAGTGTGTAAAGAAAGTTCTGCACCTGTCTGTCACTCTTTTTATGCCCAGGAGCAATTACAGAGTCAAAAGGTCTGGGACAGGTGGAGACCCTAACCTCAATATCAAAGCAAAAAATATTCTGAGCACAAACATTGCAAGAAACATCTAAGACTGTCAGACTGGACAGAAAGATAGTAAACATGCTGAGCACATGGAGAGGCGCTCCATGTCCCTGGGCCGACACTTGCTATTGACAATTGACTCGTTGGTAGCATCCATATTTGTGCACACATTCAACTACCCAATCAGACACTCGAGGGACTATTTCTGATGATCTAGGAGAGGAAATGCCTAAGGAAGTCCAATGAATCTTTGAAGAAGGTTGTGAATTTCCTGAGCGCAGGTCTGAGCTGAACACTGCTGTCACCTGGGGTCCAAATCAGACCGTGCCCTGTGCTCGGCCAGGCCAGTGTTGACTCACAAAGACGAGACGAACAAGGAGCAAACACTTAGGGATGGTGGGCAAGGCTGTGACGGCCTCATCTGTTATCCAGAGAAGCCAGGAATGCCTATAGGTCTGCCCTGAGGAGGGGCCTGAAGACAGCACGGAGCCACACGCAGGAGCAAGGTGTCTCCCTGCAGGGATAGGTCACGGAAGAGAGAAACTTTCCGATACACAGAGGCACACACAGGCAGGCACGGGCGGCACCGGCAGAATAACGGTCCCAGTGGTGTCTGATGCCATGTCTGGAAACCTGTGAAGGCTACTGTACACAACCAAGGGGACTCTGCTGACGTGATCAAGGTCATGGCCCTTGAGAAGGGGACATGATACGAATTTAATCACACCCTTAAAGGTGCATATCTCTCCCAGCCAGGACTGGTGAAGTCCTGGCCCAGTAAGAAGAGCCCCAGCCAAGGAATGCTGGGCCTCCCGAGGGGCAGGGGGCAGAAGCTTCCCTGAAGCCCCCGAGGGAGCACGGTCCTGCCAGCACCTTGATTCGAGACCATTTCAGTCTCCTGACCTTGGGGCTGTAGGGTGATGCCTCTGTGTTGTTTTAAGCCTCTAAGTCTGTACTCATGTGTCACAGCGGCCGCAGAAACTCCTGCCCCACATCTGTGCGAATCCACGGGGCCAGGAAGGGCGTCCACCCCAGCAGCCGGCAGGCCTTGGGAGCTGTGCTTAGCCCTGCTGCCGGGGCTGAGCCTCGATGACGGTGCGCTCATCAGCTGGTTCCGGGGTACAAATCTAATGTAGGAGGGAGGCAGCTGAAGACACGATGAGGCAGCAGAGAGGTCGCTGGGGCGGCAGTAGCAGGTGAAGTCGGTCCCCCAGGGCCAGCATTTGCAGGTTTTGGGGAAGGACCACTCTGTACTTTCTCCTCCTCAGGGCCGAGGCCGCGTGTCTGCAGAAGCTGCCCCTTCCAGGTAGAGGCCTACAGACACCTGACAGGAGCAGCACACGGAGGCAGGGTCCTGAGCAGTTTCACGCACTTCACAGACTCACTGGGTCCCCCAGGCCCTGGGCATGTTGCAGGGAGAGGACAAGACAGCGCCTCTCCAGTCACAGGGCCTCTCTAGGAGCATGCAGTGGCCCCAGGAAAGGGGGTGAGCCTCCCGTGTTCTCCAGTAATCAGATCAGAAAAAGGGGGAGACTGGCAAGGGGGTAGAAGAGAGCTGTCGGCCAGGGTGCCAGGAAAGGGGGTCATCACGGACAAGAACCTAACTCGGACGCACGGACATACGGAGCTCCTCCGGGGTGCGACCTGCCCCCGGGCCCCAGGTTTGTGAGGGTCTCTCCAGACACACATTTCAAGATAGAACAATGCACATTGCATGTGGCAATCACATACTCTTCTGATAAACCCGATCCATAGGAGGATGCATGGGTGGTAGGCGGGTGGGTGGGTGAGCGACCTGCACAAAATGTAATAGCAATAATGGCTCAAGACTTGATTTCTCAACAGAAGGAGTGTTCAAAAACGACTTCCCTGTGGCACGGGGGACAGCTTCTTCACCAGTATCAGGCAGACGGTCTCACAGGTGCCACGTGGAGGGTCTGACCGACCCTGCCGGGGCATAATCTCAGCTGCCATCTTGCTCCGCCTCAGTGAGGCTGAAGGGGGCTCTGGTCTGCACAGTGTCCGGCATCGGCCTCCCTCAGAGCAGGAAGGGACATGGGCTACAGACAGTGGTGAGCTTGATGGACAGGATGGACCGCAAGGGAAGCCCTGTTCTGAGCATGTGTCCCTCCAGGCTCCCCACGTCCGGCTCTCCAGGATCACACGTGATCCTCTCCGAGCAGTTTCATTCACTGCCTGGACACCAGAGCCACTGCCTGGGCATCTGTGGAAAATTCAGTCAGCATCACCCAAAGGGTCGCCAAAAGGTCAGAGAAAAGCAACCGTGTTTTCCGTGAAGGTGGCCTTGTCTTCCTAAACCAAGTTAAACAGGAACTGCAAACTAGCTGAGTGTCAGGCAGCAGTCAGGAGGCCCAGTGCCTGGCCGGCCCATGGCTAAGGAGCCCCTGCAAACCTGCTGGCATGCCTCCCTCGGAGCATCATGGTGACGAGACCCCCACATAGCCCCACGCACGCACAGGGCCACAGCAGCCCCTCACTGACCTCCAAATGCCCAGCAAGGCGCCATGGGCCTCCACTGCCCTGGGCCGGGGCAGCGGCTCCGAGTTCAGTCAGCCGAGTGGCCCGCAGGAGGCTGTGATCACAGGGGGACGGCTCCCTGCCGGCCCACCTGGCAGCACCCGCAAGGCCCGGGACAGTCTAGCCCTCCCTGTGCGGGGGCCTTGCTCACTCTTGCCCGTGGCCCGAGGGACAAGCCCACAGAGACCCTGCACCAGGTCCCGGCAGCCCCAGCACGGGGCCTCCCACAGTGCCCTCTCCCGCCGACCACCTCCCTGGGACCCCCCGAGCCCCTCCTCCTCTAGGGGGACAGGGAGGAAGTAGATATGGGGGGTGCTTCAGGCAGGCAAGACGGAGCTGGCTCAGGCTGTGTGGCAGACCCAGTGACCCAAGGACCTCTCTGGACTGATGATGGACAGACCCGGGGCCCAGCACTCCGGGGTCACTGGGGACCCAGGCACATGGCAGTGGGCCCGTCCAGGCCGGCCCCAGTGGCCTAGCAGCGGTGGGCTCCCGCTGAGGGGCAGCTCCCGGCACCAGCCCTGGCTCCCTGAGGGACCCTCCCCAGCCAGGCCCCACCCAGGAATGTCCCCGGTGCGATCAACATCCAGCACCCACCTCTGGCCCAACGGGGCAGGGGCAGCGAGAGCTGATGTCAGAGTCCTGCAGGACTCTGCTGGGGGCCCTGTGCGGAGCCCCCTCCAGGCCACTCGGCTGACTGGAGAGTCCACGCCCCACACCGCTCGGCGAGGGCTGCACGGGCATGAAGCCACGCTGCCCCAGCTCCCGGCCCAAAGTGGGTGCAGCTGAGCCCCCCACCCAGAAGAAACCTGGGTCCACATTTGTACAGGCAGGGGAGCGTGGGCAGGCCTGGCCCTTCCCCTGGGAGGAGGAGGAGGCGGGCCATGTTCCAGCTGCCCTGCGGGGGCTGTCGCACACTGGAGGGGGGCTCTCCTGGCAGGATGCCTCCCTGTGGGGCTGCAGGGACTGCCTCCTGGTGGGCAGTGGCCACGGTCCCTCCCAGTCTGCTGCTTCCTTGGGGCTGGGCACCGACGGTCTCCAGCATCTGTCCCTGCCCTCGCCCGTGGCGGGGTGCTGGCGGTCCCCTTCCAGGCACAGGGCACCAGGGGACCGCCCACACACATCCCTCGGACCCAGCAGGGTAATACCCCGGTTTCAGGGTTAAGTGCAGCCACCCCACTCCTAGCGGCCCAGCTCCAACGCTCAATGGCCGTAGGGACCAATGAGCCCATCACAGCTGCTCCCCATGCGGAGGGGCGGGGAAGCACGCAGCCCGACTCGAAAGGGGCCCAGCAGCAAGTGCAGGTGAGGGGCCAGCGTGCTCAGTGGCCCCCCATGGACGCAGAGGGCACTGGTGGGGCCACCCCCTGCCCTCCATGTGGCCGTGGGGCCACGGTCCAGGTGGGGGCTGAGGCCCAGGAGCAACCTATGTGCCGCTTAAGTGGACAGGCTGTGCTTCAGGCTCACAGAGCAGGCCGGGCCCCGCATGAGCTAACAGGCCACTGACTGCTGGCGTGGCCTCGACCTCCCTGTGTGCGGAGCAGCTGCACCTCTCCCTGCAGGCCCAACAGCGCAGGGCTGGCAGCAGTAGCCAGCGTCTGGTGGGAGTCAGGCTCCCTCGGGCACACCATGCCGCCGCTATGTGCTTCAGGTCCCCTCCGTGGCTGAGGCGTGACCAGCTATCTCACAGCCCTGGGAGGGCCGGAGGGCAGGGTCACCCCTGACGCATCTGCCTAGGGTCACGCACAGGCCTCCCACCTTCTCCAGACCTCAGCCCCCCATCAAGGCACATCGCACCCCCTCGCCCCCAAGGCAGTGAAGGGCCCGGGCAGGACTCAGCATCAGGGCACCAGGGCTGAGCTCAGGACAAAGGGAGGCGGTGGGGGGCAGTTACCTGCCGCGGGCCCAATGAACACACAGGGCCCGTCCTCCCGGGCCGGGAGCGAGGCGCAGGGAACCGGCAGCCCGCCCCCAGCCAGCTGGCTCCAGCACGCATCCTCCAGGGCCTCGCAGAACTGGCGGCAGGGCGGTGGGCTGGGTGGCGGGCAGGGCGGGGCCAGCAGCAGGCAGAAGAACCAGGCGAGGAAGCGGTGGCAGTGCGTCCGGAGGAGGCCCCCCCAGGCCTGCGCCGCTGCCTGCACCTCCTCGCCACTCACGTGCCGGAGGTGGTTGGGCCGCCAGGAGCGCCCGATGCCCAGGTGGCTGCAGACGGGCAGGGAGGGCGGCAGGGGCAGGCAGCGGCCCGTGGGAGGCTGCCCGGCAGAGGCCAGCGGGTCAGCCCTGAGCAGCACGGAGTCATTAACAAGAGCAGGCCCCACAGAATTAGCCATGTGAGGAGCCCCAGCACCGCTGTCCCCAGTGAAAGCCGAGAGTGGAATGCGAAACAGCTCAGAGGGGGCGTCAGGGAAGAGAGCCGAGGGGCCGGCGTGTGCGCGCAGGGAACCCGCCACCAGGGGACGCGGCTGTGCTGTGCCCCTGCGGTGTCCATGCTGCTGGCTGGGACGGGCCACAGACAACAGTCCTTTGCCGGTTGGGTCCTGGAGCCGGCCCAGGGACCGCTGGCCTCCCCAGGGAGGGGTCCCGCCCGGCACAGAGGAGAGAGCTCTACCTGGGGGAGGGGGTGGCGCCGTGGGCTCCCTGAGCTGTGCCTGGGGCCCACCGGCGGAGGAAGGCGGCTGGGTGGGTCCCAGCGGGGTGCTGGCTGCCGTCCCCTGGGAGTCCGGAGAGCTGTGCACCCCACTGCCCAGCCAGAGAGCAGCCGTGTCCTCCCGCGGGGTGCTGGATGGCCCAGGCAGAGCGAGGGGGTCCGTGGGAGTCGCAGGGGCAGGCAGCTTGGCCCGGGTGGTGCTGTCGGTGGGAGTGGCGTCACCCCACAGCTGGACGAAGCTCCGGATGCCCTGAGCCACGGTCAGGATCTTGGCTCCGACCCCAGCAATGTTCTCCTCCTCTGTGTCCGGGCCCGCAGTGGAGGCAAGGGGGCCTGGGGAGGCTCTGTCCGGGCCAGCCTCCAGCCTTTCCGGGGGAGGCTCAGGGCTGGCAGGGGCTGTCCCCGGAGGGGCGGGGGCATTCCGGGGGGCCGCACGCGTGGTGGTGTCCTCTGTGGGCTGCGCAGGGGGACTGCTCGGGGACACGGAGACCAGTTCGGCGGTGCGCCCTGCAGTTCTAGTGGACCACAGCCAGTTCAGGTCCAGCAGGTCAGCCTGGGCGGCGGTGAGGCAGCAGGCGAGCAGAAGCAGGCCGAGGCAGCCGCCGGGGTTGGGAGCCATGGGGGCTGTGTGCTCAGCAGAGCAGTGGGCAGGCAGCTGCTGCTCCCGGAGGTGGGGCCAGCCGGTTCCGCCCTCCCTGCCCACAGGCCTGCAGCCTGCTCCCCCATTCATGTTTCCAGCGGGCTCTTCCACTTTTTCATTCGCACATCAGAAAAACACACAAACCTCTACATCAAGGTGACAGGCACCCCTGAAAACTTCTCACACCTCCTTAAACCAGCCACAGACTCCAAGAGACCAAAGGGACATTTAAAGAACATTCCGTGGGCCTCATGGTTCCCTCTACCATGAGCTGGAGGGCCCGTGGGCATGGAGGGCAGTGCAGGGCCTCCGGGGTTCCTGCAGCAGCCTGGTCTCCCTGCGCAGAGCCTGGCTCCAGGAGAAAGCCCCTGGCTTGGTGACCCAGGGCAGCTGCTGGGCCAGGCCAGGAACCAAAGGACACCGAGGCGGCAGCCCCCGAGCCACTTGCCTGACACCCTCTGGGACCAGAGCTGCAGCCGAGAACAGCTCATTGGGCCTGGCCTAGGGCCACCGCTCGGTGGAAAATTGGAACCTAAAAAATGCTCCACTTGTTATCCCAGTTCCTCCTTTGGGACTACTGCCTCTAAGACACTCAACATTGAGGAGAAGTGGAGAGGGCAGGCCCCCCGTGCCCCCATGCCCCCGGTGCACCCAGGCTCCACCCGCTCAGAGGAAGCAGCCAGGGCCCTCTGCCCGCCGTCCACCCCCCACCCCCCACAGATGCCAGCCTGTCCCCAAACCTGCCAGCACCAAGCACGGGGACACACGGCCTTCTTGCCTTTTTCATTCCTAGAACCTGCTCTGTGCCTGCTTCTCCCGCATGACCAGGCTGGCCCTGCTGTGTTCCAGAGTCCCCACCCGCTCCCAAGTCCTGCAGGGCCCTCTGGGTTAAGTCTTGAGAACTGCTTGGAAGGGACAGGACACAGCAGCAGGAAGGCCAAGAAGGGTGGTGGGATTCGCGGAGATGGCCATGTGTAGAGTGGGCACCCTGTGGGCCGTGAGGTGGGCTGGGCGAGCGAGCCCTGCCCAAGGCCCCTCTGCCTGCCCGGGGTGGGGGCCCATCCGTGCCGCCTCTTGTGCATCTGGCTCCCACCACGCCTCAACCCAGGCCTTGCCCCTCCTGCCCACCGTCCAGAGGCCACCATCACCTCCAAGCCCTTCTAGAGCATCCATATTCAACATTCCGGGAAAATGCCTGTGCACGTCTGCATGGCTCCACAGCTCCACCCCCAGTACTTGTCTCCCACCAGGAAGCAACCTGACAAAGTGCTGCTGTGAGCCTCGTCACACACACGTGCTCACGTGTCCACACGACACTCCACACACACACACGCATGCTCACTCGTGCACACTGTCACGCGCATGCTCACACGTTCATATGCGTGCATACTCATGCAGTGCGTGCAAACGCACACTCGTGTTCACACCGGCACAGGTGCACTCCCCCGCGTGCATGCACACACACGCTCTCCCACGTGCTCACACACACCCACATGCATGGTCACACAGACAGTGCTGTGGTGTAGGCAGGTCCCCAGGGGGTTGCTGCAGGGTCCCAGATGGCAACTCAGCTGCTGTCACTGGGCAGCCGCACCCGGGGCCCTGCAGCAGCTCCACGTAAAGGCCCCCGTCTGCAGCTGCTTCTGCTGGTGTTGGGCTTGTTGCTGAGTTCGAGTGACCCATGGGGATGGAGGAGGTAAAGTGAGTTTTGAGGAAAATCCATTTGGAATACTTAAAGCACAAATACCTTTGGGTCTACGCTGAAAGCACTTGATTCTCCAGCGACCCAAGTCCAGAAAGGCCCTGGCTGTCCATCACATGATGCCCATCTCATCACCATCACCCCTGACAAGTTGCTGGGGACCTGGATCTGTGGCCAATGGGCTGACCCGGCAGCTCCAGGCCAGCCTGCTGTGAGGAGTGCAGGTCAGAGGCTGGCTGGGCCCTCGGGGAGCAGGGTTTGGCCTCCCACTCGGTAATGACAAGTCAGAAGTCAGGGTGTCAGCTCTGCAGCAGGCCTCGGAAGCACCTTCCTGTCCACTCCAGCCCTGCCCTCTACTAGGAGCCAGCCCCCAGCACCACCTCCCTGTGCAGGTGGCTACCCCAGGGGCACGGGGGGCATGACCAGGTCACTCCTGGAGAAGTGTCCCAGCACCCATTTCCCCAGACTGAAACCGAACGTCCATAGCATGGAGGACCCCTCTTTCCAAGCCTCTGGTGCTCCCTGCAGAGACAGAGAGTCCCTTCCCATGGATGGCTCAGCGCTGGGGACCACCCCAGATCCCTGGGTTCGTGTGGCCCTGACAGAAGTGCCCTGGTGGCAGCAGTGGCCGCCAACCCTCAGCCACTCCAGTGGGGATGTGACGTCACTCATTCTTCCACAAACCCTAAAGGTATCAAAAGGCCAGAGTGTCGGATGAGAGGCTGGGTGAGGGGTGCACAGGCTGGGGGACAGGGTTCAGGCCAACATCCCACAGAGAGGTCCTTCCGAGGGAGGTGCCCTGTCCCACCTGTGACCTGGCTTCCCCTCCCCACTCCTCTGCCCACCACCTTCATGGGAGGCATTTAAGTGCAGTTTGGAATGTTCCTGGGTGACCAGTCGGAACACAGACGCACATGGACGCCCGGGTGGAGTCCCTCCTTCCCAGCACAGGGAGAAGCACCGGGCCAGCCTCCCTGCAGCCCCTCTGCCCCACCAAGGCGACTGCCATCCGAGTAGGGAACACGTGTGTCAGGAGGACATGGTGGGACTGCAGGGCCAGGTGGAGAATGCAGCTCCACTGAGGCGACCGTGTGCCCATGGAGATGCCCGTGACTCTCCATGGAGGTCCTCCAGCAGGACTCTGGCGAAGGGGGAGGACCCAGAGCAGATGGAGAGGCCCCACCAGGGATGGCCCTGGTCTGAAGGCCCTTCACCCTCATCACCCCAGGGCTGCCTCTCAGGGAGACAGGCTGTGCACCTGCCCACTGTTCCCATCAGTCGTGGTAAGGCTTCAGAACACTCCTGATGCAGGAGGCCAGGTTACCACACTGCATCCTCACGGAGGTGACAGAGGCAACGTTTAAACACAAATCCCCCAACAAGCACATGCTGATGGGCATGTCACCCCTGGAAGCCAGAAGGGATGGTGTGAAAATGTCATCAGTGCCCCGGGCCTCCTTTGGCTGAACCACAGAGCAGGGGCCACCCGCCCAGGGCAGCCCGTTCTTGGCCCTGGAAGGGCTGCGTGATCTCCCTTCGTCTGGTGTCAGTTACGAGGGGGCTGCTCGGGAGGCCGGCCACCAAGCTGCCCGCCTGCAGCATCTAACATTGCCCACAGGATGTGACCCCGGTTGACTCCAGCTCCACCCCTCTGGTAACCTGATGAGGAAAGAAGTGTCCTCTGTTGCCAGGCTGTTGTCCCTGGGGGCAGTGGCCCCTGCCCGGCAGGCCCGTCCAGCTGGGGTCCTGGGAATGCCTGGGATCCCTGCATGCGGTGACTCCCCTGTGGGCAGATGCCTGGCGGGATGCTGGACAAGAAGCTGGCCTCTGTGGGATCTGAGGCTAAAGCTCACCTGTCCTGAGGACCTGTCCCAGGACACCTGGGCTGTGCTGACACCAAGCTGTGTTTGACCCGCACCCTCCAGCCGAGTGTGGCCTCGAGTGCCTGGGAATCCGAGCATCTACCTGGCCTTGGAGGGCCCTGAGGGTGCCGCCCACCATGGAGTGGGAAGTCCTGACCTGTGTGGCCTTGAGGAAGCTGGCAATGGACTCCCCTCTGCCTGCCACCAGCCAGGTGGGCTTAAAATGCGGAAGTGGTAGCAGCTAGGCACCCAGGGCAGATTGTGTCCAGGGAAGCTTGAAACACATCTGAGACAATGCATGCATGCATCCAAGCTTCCAGAGTGGCCTGGTAGAGAAGGCACCTGATCACGAAGGCAGGCACCAAGAAGGCAGATGCCCCACACCTGTCGGGGACATCCTCTGGGGCTATCATCCAGCTCTTGCTTACATGGAGCGGCCCTTCACCAGGAGCAAGTCCAGCCCTGGCTGCCAGCAAGCATTCAGGAATTGCTGGTGAGCTAGGAATTCACTGCGTCGGTGACCAAAACCCAGCAGCAGTACGATCTCTGCTGTGGGCTCCATCTGGCAAACTCCTATGCATCCCTCAGTACCCCATGCCCTATGCCCACTGCCCTGCAGCTCCTGGCTTGGGTCCTGTGTTGGTGGTGATGCCCCCTCCTTCTGCTCTTTGTTAACCTGCACTCAGACTTCAGTTGCTGGTTCCCGAGGTAAGACGAGGGTCCTGGGGGGGTAGGTTCCTCCCCCACACCTGCCTTCCCCATGCCTGCAGAACCGTCTCTGATGACTGTCAAAACTGAGCTGAGGGAACACTGGATTTCTGTCTGAAGGCTCCTGATATTACCAAATACAGCGAGGGCATTCATTTAGATACAGGACAGAATTCTGGGCGGAGAGGCATAAATGGTCAATGACAAGGGGCAGCTGCTTCTCCCACAGGTTTCTGAGGACATCTCTGGAGCGTCTCTGACCTAGTGGGCACTGCCTGACCCCAGCCGCGTCTCCAGCAGGTGCGCTATTTGCTCCCCAGCGCCATCTCCCCTCGTGGGGTGGGCTGCCTGCTCCGTCCAGGGACGCCTCCTTTCCTCTTCCATCCATCACACACAGCAGCTCACATTACGTCAAGTCAGCCAACATCCCTCACCTGTTATTTGGCTCCAGGACTCCCACATGTTTGAGTCATCTGCAGGTGTGGATGTTTGACTGTTTCACTGTGTACATGCTTGTGTCTGTGCACACACATGTGTGATGTATGTATGTCTGTGCCTGTATGTGTCAACCCACTCCTGTGCAGACAGTTTTCCCGGGATCCCTGGACACCTGGGAGGCTCCAGGGCCTGCGCAGGGAGACCTGCAGGCCAGGGTGTGAGGCTCTGCCTCGGGGTCTGTACAGCTGCCCACAGGTGCCCCGGGCGGGGCCTTAGGGCTTTGCACACCTCCGCTGGCATGGCTCTCATTCTGAATGAAGCCCCAGGTCCACCGCCTTCTAAGTGCCGTGCAGCCCGTCTGGGCCCCTCCGGCCAGGAGGCATGCAGCACAGAGCACCCAAGGGGTGGACCCAGGGACTGGAGACTCACCCACCAAGGGGCCATGTGCTGTGGGCTCGCTTCCAGCTCTTCTGCAATGAAAATGCGACTTCCCTCTCTGCAGTGCAGTTCGTCGAAAGCGCCTAGATGTGCTGCCAAAACCACACCTCATGGTGACCTTTCAGGGCCACAGTGACAAAGGGCGCAGCTCTGGAGGTGCGTTGGAAGGCGGCCTGCAGGGAGGGGCTGCTGGTGCCTCCCCGGGCCTCTCCTGCATGACACTACCCAGGCTCGGGGTGGCTGTGAGGTCCAGGAGGCATGGCCAGGCCCCCAGGCCAAGGCCCAAGGCACCTGGCCTCCTGGGGGGGAGGCACCCGGTCACCCGAGGAGCCCGTCCCGCCCCCACCAGCGCTGCACAGACCCAAAGATCTAAGGTGGCAGCAGGCATTGCGACACCCTGTCTAATTTGTAACCACCAGGCCCTCCTTCCCGTCCTCCCCAGGCCAAGCGGAGCAGAGACCCCGCATTCACGCCCAGGCCTTTCTTCTCTTCCCAGACCACCTCCCCCAGAGGAGCCCCCCACATGCCTGAGGCTCTAGTGTCCCCACTGCCAGGCGGAGGGTGGGGGCTGCCTGGTGGGAAGTATTCTCCCAGCCCCCAAGCCCAGTTCCTCCACAGGGTGAGAGGAACCCATGGGGGCCCTCTGGCTCCTAACAGACCCCTGGTGGTGCCCGCCCTCAGCTGGGTGGGCGCTCCCACCACTGGCTCCAGGGGGATGGACACACAAGACCTCAGGTCCCCTCAGACCCCAGGGAGCCTGCCTTGGGAAGCTACCGTGCAAATGGAGACCCCCGCTAGGAAGGACCACCAGCAGAGGGCAATGGGGTCAGAGAGCAGATCTGCAGGGCACCAGGTGTCCCAGCATGGCCGGCGGTGGCCCCCACAGCACCTGCTACCCCTGCCTCTGATGAACGGCCACAGGGAGGACGTGCAGTCACCCGTCCAGGGCTCTCACCCACAGCCTCAGTCCAAACTTGGGGAAGCAGCCGGACAAGTCAGGCCACGGGGAACTTCACTGGACAGCTGGCTGGACTCTTCAACCATGTCCACGCCAGGAAAGAAGGCGATGGGGGCTGCCCAGAGTGCGGGAGGCAAGGGCAGGGCCACCGAGTGCAATGTGGGGCCTCGCGGGTTCCAGGGCCGCTGAGTGGAGGTGCGAGCCCACTCTGCCCAGGATGTCGTTGGGACTTGAATGTGGCCTGTATGTCAGAGGCTGGGAGAGGCCGGGAGGGCCCTCACTGCAGGGGCGCACGCAGAGGTGTCGGGGCAACCAGCCAGGACGCTGCAGCTCACTACCAAGACTGTGTGTGCTTGCGCACAGGTGCACACATGTGGGGATGTGTGCAGGGCCAGGCGCGTACATGGACGCTCCCATGTACACGCGGATATGTGTGTCCACGGATGCGCGAGAGGAGAGTGCCTGGGAAAGGCGGCAATGTGAACGTCTGGCCGTCGAGGTGAAAGGTGCGTAGGACCCAACCTTTCTTTCAACTTCCCTGTGGGTCTGAAAGGCTCTGATGTGAAGGAAAACAGGTTCCTTCCTGATGTCCCCTTGGGCACTCTGTCCATCTTATCTCTGGAAACACAGACGACTCAGCAAGGCTGGCAGGAACTGCTTCTAGGCACCGATCCCATCCCAGGGCTCTGCGTGGGTGCATCCCGCGAGCCTGCAAACTCCCGGGCAGGTTGCCCGGCAGAGAGGCAGGCACCTCTGCCGTCCTGGGAGCGCCCTGGTGCCACAGCGGGCCAGCGAGGGTCACCTGCTCTCTTACTTGACCGTATGACTTAAGGTTCACTGACACAGGACAAAAAGTCCACACATGCTTTGGGAGGCAAATGCCAGGGCCCACAGGAGCCACCCAGGTCCCGCCCAGGAGAAAGCATGTGCTCTGACGGACCCTGAGAACCCCGTGGGAACCGAGGGCCCCGCTTCGCGCTTCCTCCCGAGAATGCTTGGGCCATTCCTGGTGCCTTCAAGTTCCACCCAGAACCGCGCGGCGGGATTCCGGCAGCATGGCGCTGGCTGTTGTGTGCGGCATGAGCCCAATTAGCCGCATTATGTCTCCGGATTTGTGAACACGGAGGTGTTTCTGTTTATTTAGATCTTCCTTAATTTCTCTCAACATTGGTTTCCAGTTTTCAGAGTATAAATGTTGCACTTGTTGAATTTGTTCTTAAGTATTTTAAGTCTTTCTGATGTTCTTGTAAATGGAATTTTTTTTCTTAATTTTATTTTTGGATTGTTTGTTGCAAGCGCATGGAAATGCAACTGATGCTGTGTTTGGGTCTTGTACCTGCAGACTTGCTGGACTTCCTAGTTGTGACAGCTTTCTCGCAGATCCTTAGGACTTTATATCTGAAAGACCCCACTATTCATGAGCGGGGCAGCGTGGACTGCGAGTGGCGAGAGCAGCCCCCAGTCTCGCCCCCGGTCTCAGGAAGGAAGCATCCAGCTTTTACCAGGAGGTGGGATGTGAGCTGCGGTTTTTGGGAGGTGCCTTTCATCGGTTGAAGAAATTCCTTTCTATTCCTAGTTTGTTGAGGGTTTTTTTTTTTTTTATCAGGAAAGGGTGTTGAATTCTGCCGGAGGCCTTTTCTGTATCTTTTGAGGTGATCGTGTGATTTTTGTCGTTCATTCTGTTGATGCGATGCATTATTACAGTGGTTTAGACACTGAACCAGCTTAGCGTGTCTGGGACAAAGCCTACTTGGTCATGGTCAGTAACTGTTTTTCTATTTTGCTGGATTTGGTTTGCTAGTATTTAAGGATTTTTGTGTCCACATTCATCAGAGTCACTAGCCTGTAGTTTTCTTTTTTGTGTGTTATCTTTGCTGGTTTGGGGATCCAGGAAATACTGGCCTCATAAAATGAGTTGGAGAACTGTTTACCTCTCTTTTACTTATTTAATTTTTTCGAAGAGTTTGTGAAGAATGAATTCTTCTTTAAATGTTTTGTAGGGCTCCACAGCAAAGCTAGACTTTTCTTTCTGGGTAGTTTTTGGATGACTATATGAATCTCTCCACTTATTGAAGATCTATTCAAATTATCTATTTCTTACTGAGTTTCAGTGGTTTGTGTCTTCAAAGGAATTTGTTGCTTCCATTAAAGTTATCTAATTTGCTGACATACAAATGACATAGTCATTGTATGGGTTAGAACAAAGCTCACGCTTCTCAGTTTTAAAACTTACTACAAAGCTACAGTTACCAAGACAGGAAGTACTGGTGGGAGGACAGACTCACAGACCACTGGGACAGAACTGAGAGCCCAGAAATAAACTCACGCATCGATGGCTGGCTGATTTTCAACAAGAATGCCGAAGCCACTCAGTGGGGAGGAACAGCATGTCCACACGTGGTGCTGGGACACCCAGACAGCCACAGCCAAGATCCTCAAGCTACACCCTTGCTTCACACCGTATGTAAATTAACTTAAAATGGATTGAAGACCTAAACGTCAGACTTAAAACTGTAAAACTCTTGGAAGAGAACATAGGAACAAATCCTCAAAACCCTGGATGGCGAAGGGGTCCCTAGATAGGACACACAAAGCCTAAGCTAGTGGGAAAACATCGACTGGATTTCATCAGAATTTCAAACTGTTGTGCTTCAAAGGACACGATCAAGAAAGTGAAAAGACAACCCACAGAATGGGAGAAAATATTTTCGAATCATATATCCAGAAAGGGACTTGTTTCTAGAATATATAAAGAACTCATACAAGACAACATTAACAGCAAATCATCCAATTCAAAAGCAGGAAAAGCTCCTGAGCAGACACCTCCCCAAGGAAGGGGCACCAGCGAGCCCACAAGAAGACGCTCGACAGCAGGGAGACGGAAACCACGGCCACAGCCATAGCGAGGCCACTCCACACCCACAGGACGGCTGGAATGAGAAAGCCGGTCGCAACAAGTGATGGCGAGGCGGGGAGGAGTTGGAGCCTCACACTCTGCTGGTGGGAACGTAAAACATCGCAGCCACTCAGGAAAACTGTCGGGCAGGTCCTCAAACGCCTCAAAAGAGTCACCCTATGACCCAGCAATCCCACTCTAGATGCACACCCAAGGGAAATGAGAACATGTCCACACAAAACCCTGCACACGAATGCCTATGATAGCATTGGTCATAACAGTCAAAAGGTGGAAACAATACAAATGTCCGTCAATGGACTGGATTGACACCATGTGCCCCACCCACCCAGTGGAATGTGACTCAGCCATGCAGAGGAGTGAGGCCCTGCCACCTGCCACCACACGGATGTGCCTGAGAATGCTGTGCTCAGTGAAAGGCTGTCAGAAAGGGCCACACATGTATGGTTCCATTTACATGAAATATCCAGAATAGGGAAGTCCAGAGACAGGTTGGTGGCCATTTCGGGCTGGGGTGACCGCTAGCTTCACATGCTTGGTGAAAGCGTTTCTTTGCTGTACCCGCTGCTGTGCGCTTTTGCTCTTTTCAAGGGAGCATCTGCTTTTTTCTTAAAGCTCAGGGTACGGACACTGGGGCATCTTTGCCAACAGTGAGCTCCCCACACGTTACCAACAGCCTCTTTGAGGGAAGACAGGGTGGCTACTGAATTAAAGTCCCCGTGGGCTCGGTGCACCCTGGTCCCCTCGGCCTGGCTGTTGGCACACCCGCTGAGCGGCTCGCGGCCGACACTGAGCGCTCACTCCGGCGAGGTGCACCAGACCATGTGGCGGCCTGGCGGTCCTAAGCCTCCGCCTGCCACCAGCAGCTGCACTCAGGAGACCGGAGCCCAGGGAAGGTGGGGGGCCTGGGGGTGGGCTGGGCTGCAGGCCGCGGGCCTCTGGAGGGATTCTCCACCTCCAAGGGCGCATTCCCTCCACTGGCCCAACAAGCACCTCCTGAGCTCCTGCTGTGCACGCAGCCTTGCTCTTCGCGCTGAAGACGCATCTGCTGTGTGGCGGGAAGGTTCACCAAGTGGACACAGAGAGGAACGTAGACAGAGCAAAGGATGTTGGGCTGACAGACCCGGACCGGGCGTGGGACAGAGGCGAGGTGGCTCCCAGAAGGCGATGGAGAGGAGAAACACCCCGCAGGCCCAGCTACAGGTCCACACAGCCACCCGCGGCCCAGAACCGCGAGAACACTCAGGAGGACGGGGAGCTGGGCTTGTGCTCCCCTCGCCTGCCACCCGGAGGGCAGGGCTGCGGGACAGGGGAAGGCGGGGCAGCAGCCGGTCAGCTTTGAAGGGCCTGGCAGGCTGCTCATTAACTGGATGTTTAATGGAAGGCTGGCCGGCAGGCTCACATGGCCAGGTTCCCAGGGGAAGGGGTGCCGAAGCGGCTGACCTGCCTGGCGCCCGGTCCACGGCCACTGTGCCTCAGTCCCACGGGGGTGCTGGGAAAAGGGCCGGCTGAGGGCCGGCACCCCAAATCAGCCAGAACCCCGAGCCCCTCACACCCTGGGCCGCTGTGGGGGCCGGAGCCACGTGGCTGACAAGCGCCCTGGCCCCTGACATGGATCGCCAGGCAGCCGTACACGGGTCTGGGCCTGCCTCCATCTCCACCTGCAGAGCGAGCATCTTGAAATAGCTGTACACGGTGAGAACGCGCAGGGCGTGGAGGGGCCGCTAAACACACGGTGGGCACTGCCCCGTGAACAGGGAGGGACCCCAGCTGGCTCCGGCACACACACACGCTGACCTGGGCAGATGGAGGCACCTGCAGGCGCCAAGCTCCCGGCTCACAGGGCATCCGCGGAGCCGCCCGGTGCTCTGGGGGCACCTCTCAGGGCAGGACCCTGACTCCTTCCAGTGCTGCCCTCTGGGAACAGGGCACCAGGTCTGCAGGTGTGGGAGGCCAGCCGCCTGCCCCAGTGCCTGGCCTGGGTGTGCTTATCAGCAGGAGGGGCAGCAGCAAACTGTCTGATGCATGGCCATCCCAACGCCACAGAGGAGGCTGGGGCAGGCGGGGCGGGTGCGGGAGCTGGGCTCCCAGGGGCAGGGGCTCCCTCGTGGGCCCGTGTGGCCACACGAGTGACACAGGGCAGGGCCACGGCCATGGGCTCTGCCATTCTTGGCATGCTCTTCCTGGGTAAGGATAAAACAAAACTCACAAGCAATTAAAAAAAAAAGAAGAAAAAGAGCAAGATACAGGCACTGAGAAGGCCAGTGGTTTTGCCTCACACACACCCTGTGCAGTGGTGGGTGGGCAGCGCCTGGGCAGAACAAGCCCACTTGAACACCCAGGCTCCGGCGCTTCGCAGACAGGGTGAGTTCACCTCTCTGGGGCCGCACTGCATTCAGGCACTCCCAGAACCAGCTGCCCTCCTCGGGCCTGCACTGTCCTGCGTCCGCCCATCCAGCCCCACCCACCCAGGCCCTCCACATGCCCCTGCCAGCCCAAGGGTGCCCCACTGAGGAGACATGGTGGGTGGCAATGTCGTAGGAGAATCAGACATGGTCTCCTCACAGCTGCCTTGGGCAGTCGGCCCAGGCCCTTGGCCAAGGCCTGGTGCCATGGGGGCCTCCACTGGAGGCGGCCTCCCATCACCAAGAACTCGAGCCCGGGGACTTGATGTCGTCCCATCTGGACCTTGGCCAGGAGAGGCCACTGGTCCCAGCTTGGCCATAGCTACCCACTTGAGGTCGATACAATGTGCCTCCGCCCTGCTCTGGGGTGTGGGGGAAGCAGAGGCGATTCAAGCTCCTGGCCCTCGGCCGCTAAGCCCCACAGAGGCTGCAGTGAGTTCCAGGAATGCTGGCAGAATGAGGGGGCAAATGACCATGAGCGCAGGGTTGTGGGTGGGGACCCCCAGCTGGTCCCCACTGCTCTGGGGTTTGGTTCTGGGGAGAGCAGGGAAGCAGTGGGGTGGGCAGCCGTGGGAACCTACACACAAGAGCTCTGTTTCATTGTTTTAAACCATAAAATTGCCCAAATACCCATTCCCACCCCCTACACACCGGCAGCTGTCCCCAGACCGCTCCTCCAGTCTCATGCCCCAGGGTCTGCGCCCGCCTCCCACCGGCATTTCCCCACCAGCCAATGACCTGCCCTGGGGTTTTGCAGCTCTCCATCCCTCTTCTCTGTTTATTTACCATCTTTACTCAAACAGGCTGGGGTCTTCTACTTTGGGAAGTAAGGGAAACTAGCAGAACCCCACACAGGCCACATGTTCACAGCTGGCATTTTGACAAAATAAAACAATGTGTCCCCAAATTCTAGCCTCTTGTTCTTCATTGCCAGCAAATTTGTCTCTAAGCAGAGCTGGACTGGGGTCCCAGCACCAAGCTCAGCCTGTACCTCCTCAAACGCTCCCTTCTGGGAAGCTATTTCCAGGACAGAATATCCACTTATCTTAAAAGGATGGAGCAAACTGCAGGAAATGCGGCTTTCCCTATGAAGAAGGACGCCCCCCAGCCCATGCCCAGGCTGAACCCCCGGGCCATGCCCTCACCCACAGAAAGGACACTAGCTGAGAGGGCCGTGCACAGGGGCCTCTGCTCTCCCACTCGACAGCCAGACCCACACAACCAGGCTGGAAGCTCTGTGGGGCCTGCAGGGGGATGGACCGCCCTCTGCCGGCAACCCCACCCCAGGAACATAAAGCTGCTTCGGTCCCACATGATAACACAGGTGGAGAGGTGTGGAGGGACACAGGTGGCAAGGGGCGTTTGATGGCACCTCCAACCATGCTGGAAGTGACAAAGCCCGGCTTCCAGTTGGAGGGTCTGGGCAGACTCTGTCCCGGGAGCAAAGCCGGGGAGGGCGGCTCTGCGGAGACAGCCCGTCTAACCCCTGCCCGCCTGCTCAGGACGCCCGAGCCCTCCGCCTTATCCCTCCCCCATCCTTCCCCTCCACCTCCATCCTGCGGGTGGGCCAGGGCTGGGGGACGGGCGGCCACGGGCTCCAGTTGCTGGTCCCGCCTTTGGGCTGCTTCTGAGCCACAAGGCCAGGGTTCTGGCCTCAGTGCTTTGATCCCTAAAGCAGGTGGATGTGACATAAAATCACGCAGACCCTGGCTGCTTCTGGGGGTGTGGAACAGAGATCCCAGGCCCCTGCAGGCCCTGACGTGGGTGCCGACCCCCTTGCATAGGCCGCACAGCAGGCTTGTAGGCCCCACTTTCCTCGTCGAGCACAAAGGCCCACCCAGCTGGGCCCACACCGCAGCCAGGGAGCCAGGGGGAGGTCATGACGGAAAGTCGGCACCAGGACCCTCACGGAACACACGGCTATGGCTGGGCTGCTCATCCCCTCCTCTGCCCCTGGGGGGGCCAGGAAACCCGGAGGGGCTGCCCCAGGGCCTGGCCCCTGCGCCCCTGCCTCTGTCCCTTCACACCCCCGCGGCCCCGGGAGGGGCGAGGAACAGGGTCCAGCCCACAGTCTGCCTAGGGAGACCCACACGGTGCCCTTCCCCACCTTCACTTCCGGCTGAACACTCTCTGGTGGGAATGCACGTCACTGGCATGTTCCCAGGGCACGCGTGCAGGGTTTACATATGGAGCGTCCCTCACACGCCAGGCGCCGTGTTAGCCTGGGGGTCACCGCAGATAAGGCTGCCCCCAACCACAAACCACAAGAGTGGCGGGAGGGACACCAAGCTCTGAACGGGAACAGGTTCGCACAGCCTGGGCACCGCGCTGTTCTACCAGCTGGCCACCAGGGGGAGCTATAGGCCCGGGATCTCCTCCCGGGAGGAGGGGGCCCAGAGCCCACCGTGGTTCCCACTGCCGGGTTTTCACCGGATAAAAGTGGGGCGCACATGACAGAGAATGTGTCCCCACAGTCTGGCGACGCCCCCACGCTGCCCACATCCCAGGAGGAGACTTTCGTGGAAATGGGACTGCCCTTCCCTGCTCAGAGCTGCGGTTCCCACTCTGCCCGGCTCCCCGGGCCATAGGGTGCAGCACGAGCCAGCGGATGCCCAGCTCCGGTGTTTGCTCCTCTGCCCTGCTGGGCGGGGCTGTTTCCCAGGCGCCTGTCTGGTCTGGCTCCCTACGTGATGCTGAGCTCATGTCCTGACAGGCGGGAGGCACAGACTTCCAGCATTGGGGCACGGGGTCAGGGGCATGAAGAGGCCCAGGATGTGAGAGATGGTGGAGTCCCTTCGGAGAATGCCCAGTCCCCATGCCCTGGCAGCGTAGAAGTGGCCTGGCCAGCCCTGCCAACCTGATGGGTGGGATATGGGGGTGTTGGCACCGAGGGGGTGTGCCCCACTCTGTGCGAATGTCCTCTGCTACCTGGGGCCCAGGAATAGGTTAGTTACACACCAAAGGGCAGTTAAGGCTGTTAACAGCTGACCTTGAGTCATCTGGATGGACCCACTGTACTCCCAGGCCCTTGAATGGGGAGTAGGGAGGCTGACCACCCAGAACCCAGGATATGATGTCATGAGAAAGACTAAGAGACCATTTCTGGTTTTGAAGGTGGACGGCGACCACGAGCCCAGGAATGGGGGCAGCTTCCAGAGGTGGGAAGGCAAGGAACGGATTCTCTCCTGGAGCCCCCAGAAGGAGCAGCCTGAGGCCCTGGACCCTCAGGCGAGGAGGTGTGTGCCCCCCCTTTCTGAGTGGCACGTACTCCCGCAAAGCACAGCACAATGTCCCACGTGCCGGTGGTGCCAGGCGGCTGCAAGCACTTCTGAAGGCTCTGCCCTCCGCCCTCTCTGCACCACCTCCACACAGGTTCAGAATGGACGCCGCACGGCCCAAACGGCTGTCAGGAGCACCGGGTCAGATGGCTGGAATTTATCTGCGTCATGCCACCTGTGGGGCATCTAAGTTCAATTCTTCCAGCTACATGGACAAACCTGCCAGGGCCATTTAATAAGCAGACCACTCTGTCCACAAGAACAACAGTGCCACCTCATTCTTGTGGATTCTAGAGACGCCGCTTCTGCGCCTCCCCCGCACACCCCACGTGCCCCCAGCATTAACACATAGCTCGGGTGGGCTGGGAGCCCAGCATCTGAGGGAAGCTACCCCCAGGCCAGACCACCGGCCCTGCAGAGTCCAAGCCCTGGGTGCAGCATGTGGGCAGAGGTGGAGGGTGGCCCAGCAAGGTCCATGGAGAAGCCAGAGCCAGAGAAGGGAGAAGGCGGGTGGATGGCGCCCCCCACCACTCGCAGCAGCCCACATGGGCAGGGATGGCCAGCAGCCCCCCGTCAGCCCTGACAGGCCCCCCCGGGCAGCAGACTCTGTCAAGTCCTCAGCCCCACGTCCAAAAAGCCGAGATTTTCACCCAACAGAAAGCCTCCTCATTCCAGATGGAGCTGGAAATGGGATTTCAGTAAGATTTACAAGAAACACAGTCTGCAGAAGTTGCAAAATTGAGCACTGACTCATCTGAAGATGGGCTTGTTTTATAGGGTCGCCGGGCACATCCCCCTCTACACAGGTGAGGCCCAGAGGGGTCACTCCCATCCCTTTTGCCCCCTGCGGGCCTTCCTGATGTCCTCAGAGCAGGTCCCCTCCCTCCGGGCACCAAATCAGCTGTGAAGACCAGGCTGACATATCCCTGAGGCCACAGGAGGCAGTGTGGCTGGCAGGCACATTTTAGGTGAATTCCCTCGAAAAAGGTTCCTTCTCAGTGAGGACATTGTCCACAAACACCCCAAATCGTCCTGGCTTTATGGAACTCTCCCCAGAAGAGTGAAGGCCCATTCCCTGCTTGGGGGAAGGCAGTGGGGACGCGGCATAACATGAGGGGCTCCCACGGCTGAGGGCAGAAGGAAGGGATTCACCTTCCAACTGATACCTGCCCACCCACGTGAGGGATCCCCAAGGGGACACAGATCATCGCAATGCCCACAGCGCCCCAGCAGGGAGCCAGAACAGACTGTCACGCCATGGGCGCCACTGTAGTGTCAGGCCCTCCCCCCAGTCTGACCCGCTGCTAGTTCACACTCCTGCTTCTCCCACCCTGTCTGCACCCTGCCCACCCCTTGGGCTCCCCAGCACCCCCAGCAGGCCCAGCTGGTGCCCCTCCCTGAGCCTGGCCAGCCTGGCCTGCCCATGCCCACTACCTACGGCCTTGTCCCAGCACCCCCGACACCCAGGGCCGCCCTGGGGCCCCCTCTTGCCAGGGTGAGAGGCACCCTGGGCCCCACCACTCACCAAGGACAGGGCTCCCCTTTCCAGATGGCTCTGGGGCCAGAGCTGCGTGCTGATGCCAGAGGTGGGCCGGCCGGCCCTTGCGCTCAGCCCCAGCCCCACACCATGGCCCAGAGAGGGGGCCAGGGGGCTGCTGCCTGCAGGGAGGGGCCCAGGCACACAGCACCGGCCACTCCCTCCTGCTCCCTGCCACCTCCCGGACCCTCAACAGCACTCCCAGCAGCGGAGTAACCCCACTCACTGGGGAGCCCCACCTGCTTGGCCCCTCTCAGGCCACTGGGGGAGGAGGCTGGGGCTGCAGTGACAGAGCACAGGGCGGCGGGTGCTCCACAGACAAACCCCACTGACCGCATCTCTCCAGACAACCAAGTGGGCCAGACTCTGCCTCCCTGACTCACTCCCTGACCAGGGTTTCCCTGGGCCATTCCAAGGTCCTGGGGTCGCTCCACACCCAGGGCACCTCCCAAAGGGGCTGAGCTGAGTGTCTGGCCCACAAGGACCCTTGGCCAGGAGGAGGTGGGGCCCCTGCTCTCCCCAGGTGCCAGCCTGCCCCTAACACACCTGAACCACCTCCACCTGCAAGGAGTCTCTTGGTAAGGACAGAGCTAAAGGCTGAAGGTCCAGGATGCAAACCCAGTCCCTGCGTCCTCTGGGCTTTGTTTAGCCGGAGCCATATTAGCTGCACAGTTCACCCTGATTCTGAGGCTCAGAGTCAGAACTGATTCACAGACTCCAAAAAAGGCAAGGGAGCCCCAGGGCAGGCTAAGCAGGAGGAACAAATTCCTACCTGGACGTGCCACTGCTGGGCCTCAGGGTCCCCTTACCCCACCTCCCAGGAGGACCCCCGGCCCTGGGTTCCCTGGTCCTGTTAGGCAGAAAGACAGAAATGAACGGGATGTAAGGAGAAGGGGCCCCCCAAAGATGACTTGGGGAGTTGATCAAATAGAACCAGAAAGCCAGAAATGACTCAGAGTCAATCAGATGAAGCCACAGAGTCCAGGGGTGACTCAGGAAATGTCCAGGGTCCCCCAGATAAGAAACATCAGAGGCACAGGCACAGCACAGCCCCTGTCCCCATCTCACCAATCAGAACCAGCCTAGAGAGCTGACAGCTGTCAATCAAGGACCTCTCTGCCCTGCCAAAAGCACATAAAAGAAGCCTCAGAATGAACATCCGGGCCTGCCTGTCTCACCTTAGGGAGGCCCGCTCTGCTACTCTGTGCAGAGTGTATTAAAACTTACTTTGCTCTCTTGACTTTGGTCTCTTGTCTCACTGTATCTGACTTCCCTGCGACACTGAGCTGAGTCCTTTCCTTCCCAACATATTTTGGTGCCGTGACTTGGATAAAGCAGTGGTAAGTCACTCTTACTTTCATTTTCTGTTGGGCACCCATTCTGGCCAAAAGCAGGCACGGGTGGGCCACGATAAAATGCCACTAGGGCAGGCCACTAGAAGACCCCCGTGACAGCACAAGGTGGGCGCAGATCGGGGACAGAGCATCAGGCTCCCTGTCACCCGCAAGACAATATCTCCACAGCCAGGCACACAGTACATCACACCCGGGTCCAACCCCTGGCCACCTCCAAAGCAGGCTTTTTCTGCTGCCTGACACTGTCTCCTTTCCTGTTTCCGTTTGGTTGAGCCTCCCTCTGGCTCCCGCAACGACCTGCCAGCCTTGGTTTCCACCGTCCCCAGCTCTTGGGACCACCTCAGATCACAGTCGGACCCCTTGAACCCCTCCCTAGGAAGCCACAAGACTAGTCCTCCACATCCCACTCGGAGATGTCTGAGGCGGGATGTGTTAAAGTCCTGGGCAGCCGGCTGTGCCAGGACCTCTGGGATAGACCCTGGGACGCCGGGCTCTCTAACCCATTCCGCAGGATTAGTCTTTCAGTCCTCCATCCTGCTGCTGGAGACGTCCGAAACAGGAATAGATTTACAGGTCTTGGGACGCTGAGGCCTCCAGGATAGACCCTGGGACGCAGGCTCTCTAACCCATTCGTTTCTTCCTAGATGGGCGAACAATCCATTCCGGCTACCATGCCACTGGGCTGTATCCTCTCTCGGTCCCAAGTAGATGCAGAGACACTTAAAAAGAAAAGACCAATATTCTTTTGCAACACAGCCTGGCCCTAATATCAACTAGGGGACCAAGAGCAGTGGTCACTTAACGGAACTCTTAACCCTAACACCCTCGTGCAGCTTGACCTTTTCTGCAAAAAGCTGGGTAAACTGGCAGAGATCCCACACGTTCAAGCTTTCTTCTATCTTAAAAGCCAAGAGGATCTCTGCCAGACTTGTAAGTTAAAAAGTCCTCCCAGCCTCCTCTCTGCCCCACTGCCTGCTTTACCTCCACCCAGCACCCAGAACCGCCCAAGGGCAGAGTGTCACAGCCAGCCCCACAGGGCCATCAAGACAGAGTCCTGGGCACTCAAATCCGCTCCCAAAGGCACCTGCGAAAGTTCTCCCGTTAGTAGAAATGGCAGGTGGAGAATTTGGCACATTGCTAGTCCTCAAACCTTTTTCACTAACTGAATTAAAACAGCTTAAAGCTGATCTTGGCAGCTATACTACCAATCCAGATAACTATATTGACCAATTCCAGCCCATCAGTCTAGCTTATGACTTCTCCTGGAAAGACGTCATGATAATCCTGGGACAGACACTCTCTGACCCTGAACAAGAGAGAGTTATTAAAGAAGTCCGAAAATTTGCCAGTGGCCTCCACTTATCAGACACTAAATTTCCCACTGGGGAAACAGCTGTCCCCTCTACAGACCCTAACTGGGATTATAATGATAAAGACGATATGTGGGGAAGAAACCTCTTCCTCTTTTGCATAAAGACAGGGCTAAAGAACACCAGGCAAAAAGTTATTAACTATTCAGAAGTTGCTGCCATTAGTCAGGGGACAGAGGAAGATCCTGTTACTGTCTTAAAAAGACTGCGAGACACCCTCACTAAATACACTAATCTAGATTTAAACACATATGAAGGACAAGTAATTCTGAGAGATAAGTTTCTCTCACAGTCATCATTTGACATCAGGAAAAAGTTACAAGAACAGATCCAGGCAAACCCTAATAGCAGCGTAGATGAGCTCCTGACCACGGCCAGTACTGTGCTCTGTGGCCGTGATCAGGAAGAGGCGAGGGCTCAGGAGAAGGACAGGAGGAAGGAGACCCGACATATTCAGCTACTAGCCGCCCTTGCGGCTCAACCCACGTCCAGAGGCTCACCAGGTCCTGACCAGATTTCTAAGAGAGATAATAGGTGTAACATCTGCCGTGAGACCGGGCGTTGGGCTAAGAGCTGTCCTAACAGAGATAAGCCTTCACAATCTCCCTGCTACAAATGTAAGGAAATGGGTCACTGGGCTGCCCTTTGCCCCATGGGCCGCACGGCCCCTGGGCCACTGGAGCCGCCCATGGTCCTTGAGCTCCTTTCACAGGAATGAAGAGGCCCTGGCCAGTTGGCCCCAATCCAGGACACTAGCTTCACTGGACTAGAGCCTAGGGTAACCATGGATGTGGCAGGTGGGATAATTTTCTTTTTAATTGGCACTGGGGCCTCCTACTCTGTCCTCAATTCCTATTCCGGACCCCTGTCCTCTCGAACTTGTATAGTACTCAGAGTGACAGGGACCCCTACTTCTCGGCCCTTCACTCCACCCTTAGGATGTCTCCTCCATAGCCATTATTTTTCACATCCAGTTTTAGTTGTAAAAGAATGCCCTATTTCCCTCTTGGGATAAGACATACTAGAAAAATTACAGACCAGGATGATTTTTAGCTTTCCCCTGGCTACTCAAAGTCCTCTCCAACTTCTAGTTGTTCCCAAACCCCCCTGGTCAACTTTTCAAGACTCTGAACAGTCTATAAGTCCTGACGTTTGGGATAAGGGAATCCCAGGAAGAGCTAAGTATGCCACTCCAGTAGTCCTCCAGCTCAAAGATCCAACTAAGTTTCCTGGCCAGAAACAATATCCTATAAAGCCTGAAGCTCGTAAAGGCCTCCAGCCTCTAATTTCCAAATACCTTAAACATGGGCTGATAGTTCTAATTAATTCACCTTACAATACTCCAATCCTGGCCATCAAAAAGAAAGATCAGACTTATCATCTAGTCCAGGATCTAAGAATTATCAATGAGGCAGTTGTGCCTCTCCACCCAGTGGTCCCTAACCTGTACATTCTGTTAGGAACTATTCCACCTGACACCTCGTGGTTTACAACTCTAGATCTCAAAGATGCTTTCTTCTGCATCCCCTTAGAAAAACAGTCACAGTCACTATTTGCTTTTGAATGGACCACTCCAGAAAACACCTCTGGCCAGCTACCCTGGACTGTCCTCCCCCAGGGGTTTAGAGACTGTCCTCACCTGTTTGGACAAGCCTTGTGCCAGGACTGAGCCCACCTGCACCTGATCAATGGGGGTGCACTGATGCCATATGTAGATCTTTTCATCAGTTCCCCCAAAACAAGACTCCATCAGTCACACCATTCAAACCCTTCATTTCTTAGCTGAGCGGGGAGACAGAGTTTCAAGGGCTGAAGCCCAGTTTACAGCAGAAGGCCACTCACCTGGGGTTCATCCTTACTCCAGGGAAGAGAGGCCTTTCTCCCAACCCAGTTCAGGCCATTAGTTCCCTTCCCCAGCCTACTACCCGCAAAGAACTCGGGGCTTTCCTAGGACTAACAGGATACTGCAGGTTGTGGGTCCCAAACTATGGGCTCACGGCACAGCCTCTCTGTGAAGCCCTAAAAGGAAAGGATGGCTCTAAACCTTTAGACTGGGGACCGTCACAGCAGAGAGCTGCAGGTCTGCTTATGGACCTGTTGACACGGGCCCCTGCCCCAGGACTCCCAAACCCAGCCAGGCCATTTCAACTGTACTCCCATGAAAGACGAGGAGTGGCCCTCGAAGTTCTAACTCAAAGATTAGGCCAAACTCACCCACTTATTTTCCATTGAAACTAATTTTTGCCTCAAAAACCAAGCAGTCTTTTATTATGCAGATTAAATACCTACTTGTGCCTCCCAGCTAATTGGACTGGGACCTGTACTCTAGTCCACCTGACCCCAGACATTGACATAGTCCCCAATAACCAATCACCGGCCATTCCTCTGTCCTCTCTCATAAGAGCTAAACGAGCTATACAGTTCAGTCCTCTCTTAATAGGCTTAGGAATCACCACAGGACTAAGCTCTGGCATAGCTGGACTATCTCACTGTCCTATTACCAAAGCCTGTCCAAAGATTTCTGACAGCCTAGAAGAAATTGCCGGAAGTATTATAACAGTTCAAAATCAGATAGACTCCTTAGCAGCAGTCACGCCTCAAAACAGAAGAGGATTGGACCTCTTGACTGCTGAAAAGGGAGGCCTATGCCTCTCTCTAAATGAGGAATGTTGTTTCTGTGCTAACCAGTCTGGTTTAATTAGAGACACTGTCCAAAAGCTTTCTGAACATGCCTCCAGAACCGACAACAACTATCAGAATCCTGGGGCAACTGGTCCCAGATAAGAAGCTGGGCATCCTGGGTGCTTCCCTTAACAGGACCCCTACTGAAGCTTCTCCTAGCCCTACTATTAGGACCATGCTTACTAAATCTCTTAACTAAATTTGTTTCTTCCAGACTAAAGTCCATCGAGGCCAAAATCCTGTTGTCACAAGGATTCAAGCCCTTGCCAACTGATGAATCAGCTGTCTTCCTGGGACCCCTACATGGGCCCCTTACTGTCCTGCTCTCCACCATCCCGACAGCCAGGAGGCAGAGGGACCCAAATGACCACACTGTCCCTCACGAGCAGGAAGCAGCCAGAGCGGTCATCGTCCCTCATCCCAATGATTTGGGTCCCAACTGCTTGAGGGGGAGATGTTAGGCAGAAAGACAGAAATGAACGGGATGTAAGGAGAAAGCGCCCCCCAAAGATGACTTGGGGAGTTGATCAAATAGAACCAGAAAGCCAGAAATGACTCAGAGTCAATCAGATGAAGCCACAGAGTCCAGGGGTGACTCAGGAAATGTCCAGGGTCCCCCAGAAAAGAGACATCAGAGGCACAGGCACAGCACAGCCCCCGTCCCCATCTCACCAATCAGAACAAGCCTAGAGAGTGGAGAGCTGTCAATCAAGGACCTCGCTGCCTGCCAAAACCACATAAAAGAAGCCTCAGAATGAGCATCCAGGGCCTGTCTCACTTTAGGCAGGCCCGCTCTGCTGCTCTCTGCAGAGTGCATTAAAACTTCCTCTGCTTGCTTGACTTTGGTCTCTTGTCTCCCTGTATCTGACTCCCCGCAACACCGAGCCGGGTCCTTTCCTTCCCAGCAGTCCCCCATTCCCCACCTCCCAGGAGGACCTCCGACCCCGGGCTCCCGGGTCCCCACACCCCACCTCCCAGGAGAAGCGGCATGGAGAACACCGAGCTCAGGCCCTCTAGCCTCCATCTCCCAAACAGGATCAGACAGTCCTGTTCACATAGGTGGTGGGTGGCAACGCCCTGGTATTTTAATGTCGTTAAGAAAGCACTATAAAAACAAAGGATTTTTGCTGCAATTTCAAAGGACTGAACAAAATGTTCCATCCCGTCGTGTAAACCCCTCGCAGCACCTCAACAAATCCCACGTGCTCTCTCCCGTCCTGGAATACTTAGAAGGCCAGAAGAAATCAAACGTTAAAGAGCCCGTGACCCCTTACCAAATGAAACTTGTTATTTTCTTTGGCTGAACTATTAAGTCAAGTTTTAAGAGGATTAACATCTGTGCAAGCCGCTGTTTTTCTCTAGAACCTTCCTGCAATTTTCTCAAGTCATTAAAGTAAAAGGGGAGGGGCTGCCCTGCAGGAGCCTTTCTCAGGGTGAACTTAACCCAACATTTGGCATAACTTCGGAGACCAGCGGGCGGCCAGGGGGCCATTCTGACTTGCACAGTCCTTGCTTTCCGTCCGCGGGGCCGTGAGCGAGCCTTGGGCAGGGGGACCAGACAGCTCCCTCCCCAAGAGGCACCTTGGGCACCAAGTCACGTCCTCATGGTGTGGAGCCCGCAAGGGCCTGGAGAGAGGGCTTTCATATCAGGAGCCGTGTGCAGCCCACACAGTTCAGGAGCGTGGAGGCTGGGGGTGGAGCAGAGCCGCAGGGGCTGCCCCACTGTTTGGTCACATGGCAGGCTGGCCCTTGGGCAAGCTCAGAAGGGGTGCTTTGGGTGTCCTTTATCAGGGTGAACTTAATGGTGCCCCACCTCTGTGCTTCCTCCCAGGGCCCCAGCCTCGAGCTCCACACCCTGCAGGGTGCCCCCCACACCCCAAAGCCATGCCCTCATTCCCTGAGGCCCTTGCTAAGTGCCTGCTCCCCTGAAACGTCACAGCAACAGGCTTGGACCAATGGCCTGAAGACAGAATGGGAGGTCCCCCAGGCCTTCTGTAAATGTCTCCCACCATGGACCCAATCACCCGGGACGGACCTGCACCTTGCCTTCCTCCTGGGTCCACTCACCCGCCCCAAGCCCAGCTGCTCCCAGGCTTCACTCACCCCTGCACCAGTCCTGAGCCTGCATCCAAACTGGTTTCCAGTAACAGACATTGAAGGCAGCAGAGAGCTAGGGTGGTGGGCTCCCTGGAGGTCTTGGGGAGAATTCTGTAGGGCTCAGAAACACATACAGCACAACTCCTGGGGCCTTGAGAATGCCACCGTCTCTGGGGACATCAGGAACCCCCCCACCAGAATGAGTCCCCCAGGCCTCCACCCCCAGACCCACGGCTGCTGTGTGGGTGGGTGCTGCCTGCCCCCCCCCAGAAGGTGGGTCCCCACGGGGCTCCCAGCACAGCCCTGCACACAGCAGGCACTCGATGGTCTCTGTAGATGCCTCCCACTACCCTGGGAGGCGGAGGCGGGGCGCTCTGCTCTGTCTCAGGCCCCCCAGGCCTGTCTGACAGCCCAGATAAGCTGCTATGAATGGAATGTGACCTCCCCCTGGGAGGTCAGCCTCCAGCCTTCCAAATAAATCACCTGGAAGACAAATGAGCCAGAGCCTACTGCACAGAGCAGTCACACGCAGGTTATGGGGCCAGTGGCAGGCACTGTGGGGCCCAGACAGTTCCTTTGGGTCCCTCTGCTTGGTTCCCACACTGCCCAGCAGGCCCGACAGGGTGACTTCACCAGTCTTGCCACCCTGGCTTCCTGGGCTGGCCTCTCCCCACTGACAGCCTATTGATGAAAGGGCTGGGCCGGGGGCATCTGTCTGGCCATAAAGGTCTTTGGTGAGGTCTTTGCCTAGAAAGAAAAGCAAACTCACCCAGACTTGAGGCCGAGACAGCCTTATCTGCATTCCTTGGCTCCCAGAGGCTCAGGCAGCCACCCACGTCTTCCATCCCTCTGTTACTGGACCCAGGGTCACCAGGAGTGACCCTGAGCCTTCCCTGACTGGACTCAGCCCCCTCCTCTGCAGCTTATGTCGGCAGCAGGGTAAGGGCCCAAGGCACCCCACATGGAACCCCAGCCACAGAGCAGGTGGCTGAGATCCTCAGGGTGGTGGGATGGGCCCCCATTTCTGCCTTGTTAATCGTGTCCCTGCCTGCCCTGTGAGAGGGCAAAGCGGCCAGAGCTGGGGAGGGACCGTGCACCTGCCTGGACCGCAGAGAGTCCTGGGACATGGAAGGATGTGCATACACCTCCCCACTGTGTGGACACATGGTCCCCAGTCCCTTCCCCGGCCAGGGGCCCTTCTGCAGCACCAGGAAGCTGGGCGTCAGGCTGGGTGAGAGCAGCCCAGGGAGCCAGGCCCAGGTGCAGAGGGTCATGGCAGCTCACAGAGGCTGAGGGACCCTGACGATGGGGAGATGGGCACAGCAGGAAGGGCCCCAGCAGTCTGTCTGCTGTGCAGAGCCACTGGCCATGGAAGGCCACTGCCCCCAGTGACCCGAAGACTTAGCAGGCACTCCACACTCTGCCTGTCTTCATCCTCTCTCAGACACGGTTCCTTGTCACCTGGCTGCGTGCTTGTGGCTGGTTCGCCAACTCGGCATTTCAAACTAGGAGAGGACGCCTCCAGCCGTGCCATGGAGTGCAGGGACAGGACAGCAGGGGCCCGGGAACTGGCCTGGGGTGCAGTGTGAGGCCTCCCGAGCTGCGATCAGCGGGCAGTGAGCAAAGGGCAGGGTTGGGCGTGTGAGTGAGGGACCACTCTGGAACGTGGGCCTGCAAGCCAGAGGGTGTCCAGCTGACCCTCCCTCCTCCCATGGTGACCACCCTTCCACTGGCTGCCTCTCGGTGGCCGAGAGAGCCATGTCTCTCTGTTCTCACCTCCCAGCCAAGCTCTCGCCTTTGGGCCTCAGGGAGGCCGAGCAGGAAGCTGCCTGCATGGGTCTCTCCAAGACACGCAGGAGGACGGTGCTCACACACAGCCCAGGGCCATTTTTATGGCAACTGCAGCCCCTAGTCCAGAGCTGTTTCAGTCACATAAGAAATGTTCATAAGTCAAAGAATCAACAGCAGAATACGACTCAGCCACGAAGAGGAATGAAGCCAAGCAACGTGGGTGAGCCTGAGGGGCTTGACACTCAGCGAGAAGCCCCGCACCGCAGGTCCGTCGGTATGGAATGCCCAGACGGCAGGTGCAGAGGCAGGAGCAGAGCAGTGGTAGCCGGGCACTGGGACAGGGCGGGTGCCCGCGATGAGAACATTCTGGAACTAGACAGTGATAATGGCTGTAGAACATCGTGATGTACCAAATGCTACTGAAATGTTCACTTTTAAACAGTTAATTGTATGCTATGTGAATTTCACCCCAATAAAAAAGTTAAGGAATCTGACTGTTCCCCACCTACAGAAGAAAGAGCATGTGGCCCTCATGGGAACTGCTCGTGGTGTATCTGGGAGTCTGCTGGCCTCACGTCCTGGGCCCTGGCCATGCCTGGCTGGCCACAACCTGCACCTGGTGGGTTGAGAGCGGCCCACCTTCCTCGAAGGCTGGTTGGCCCATCCGGGGGCGGCTGCCCCACCTGCAGCACATTCACGGTGTGGGGCGTCAGTCACCCGCACGCTCCTCCGCCCTACAGGTCCCACCGCTCAGACCCCACACACCCTCGAAGAGACTCACGGAGAGGCAGGAGGGGGCCATCGGGACAGCGGCAGGGGGAAGGAGGGTGGGCACGTCTGCCTGCCCGGCCTGGCGTCCCCTGGCTCAGGGACAATGCCAGGAAGCAGCCTTCGCCGTGCAGGAGCTGGCGCTGCCCGGAGGCTCCCAGGGCCAGGAGCTGATGCATCATTAGTCAGGCCTGAGCTCACCGCCCAGGTGCCAGCCTGCATTCCTGAGGCCTTGGCCTCGCCCCTCCGCCTGCTCTGTCGGCCCCACAGCCCCTGGAACAGACCCAGCCTCCTTAGGCTGACTGCCAGCCAGTCGGGTGAACTGCCTGGGGAGACAGAAACCTGGGCCCAGAACCGGGGGCTCAGGGCTGCCCAGCCCCACTGTCCAGTGAAGGGCAGAGGGAAAAGTAGGAGCGGTCAGCATGGCAGCATGCCCAGAGCCTCCAGAGGGACCCCACATGTGGGCAGGCAGGTGAGGTCACAGCCAGGACGGTGAGGGACAGGGGGGGCTGCCCGGAGGACGCCGTGCTGAGCCATGGGTTCCATGCCCTCACCAGCGCCGGGCAGGCTCAGGCCAGGGGTCACAGGAAGCCCCTTTCCCAGAAGTGAGTGGGGGTGACAGGCAGACAGGGGTCCATGGCACGGAGGGAAGGTTGTGTCCAAGTAGGAAGGAGGGGCCAGCGGGGAAAGGAATGGGACACTTTGGTGTAAAAGTTCTGGTGAGATGCAGGCCGGCAAGGGAGGGGTGTCAGAGACAACAGCAGGCCAGGCTGCCCCACCTCCTGAGCAAGGTGTTTCTGCTGACCAGCCCCTTACAGATGCTCCAGAGAAAGCCTGGTTTAAAACACACATACACACCCATGCATGCACACACGCCCATGCACGCACACACCCATACACACACACGTCTGTGCACACATGCCCACACACGCACACATCCATGCACCCAAACCCCCCACATGCACACACACCCTTGCACACACACCCATGCACCCCTACATGCCAATGGGCGCACACATATATGTGCACACACGCCCACACCCTTGCACCTACCCCCAACCCCACCCCCACACGTCTGTGCACACATGCCCACGCATGTACACACCCATTAACCCACACACCCCCACGCATGCACACACGCCTGTGCACACATGACCATGCATGCACACAAGCACAGGCACAGTCTTTGGAAAGAGGTTACGTGTGAGTGGGAACATTCTGTCCCTGCAGTACCCACTGGCAGTAGGACTGAGCCGCCCACGTGACCAAACGTCGCACCACTTGCCTGTGCTCAGCCCCGAGCTATGTAGAGTCGCTTGGACACTCCTTCCACCCCAGGGCTCGGGGCTGAGTCTCAGCAACTCCCGGGGTGGGCGTCCTCCCGTCCTGCAGCAGGCAGGGGCCCTGGGACCCGAGGACATGGAGGAGGAAGGGCAGAGAGGCGCCCTTGGGCAGGTGGGTGCCTGCAGGGAGAGGGTGCTTCCGAGCTTCTGAGGCAGGGAGGAAGGCAGTGCAGCCAATGAATCCACAGCAGAAGCTGCAACGCAGGGAAGCCCGAGCTGTCCCCAAAAAACACTGCATCCCGATGGGCCGGAGGAGTCTGCAGGCAAAGGGAAGGCACACGGCCGCACCACCCAGGGCCAGAGCCCCTGGTCCAGACACCGGCACGCTTTCAGGCCCACGTCTCAGCGCAACGCTGCCAACAGGGGCCCTGCGTGCTCCCATATCCAGCCAGGAAACGCTGGTCCCCGTGCACAGGGAGGAAGCAGCCCCCAAGCCAAGCCCCGGCCATCTCAGAGCACTGATCCCTTCAGCAGGGACACCGCGGCCGACCAGGCACAGACCCCCGAGGGGCACCCCTGCCACAAACACTCAGGGGCAGAGCGGGTGCACACACACGGCCATGTCTTCAGAGCCACAGCGCATCGGTCACCTGGGGGCCTCCACCAGCAAGCCCTGCTGGTCAGCAGGGCACACAGACACCCTCGCTGCTCCCGGGGTTCCTGGGGGACTCCCCTGGAGTCCAGGCAGCGTAAGAGCCACCGGCTGCCCCCAGCATGCCCTTTCTGACATGGTCCTGGGCCTGACCAAGCAGGTCCCTATGTGCCTGGTTCCGGCGGTTTCCTTCAGCAGGAAAGGGCACCTCAAACCCTGTGACCACCAGGGTCCTCCCTCCAATCCACAGAGTGGCCAGGCAGGCAGCAGCACTTGGCTTTGGCCTCTGGGGGCCACAGGGTGGGGTCCGGCTCCCTCCTAGCCCCTTCTTTGGTGCCCAGGGCCATCTGACCCCCACCCGGCAGCCAGCCGAGGTTCACAATGGACTTTAGGAGGCATTAGGCATCCCATCACCCACCAGGCAGCAGCTGAGAGGGGGAACCCTCTGAAAGTAGCATGCATGCCTTAGAAAAACATGTTCAGGACACGCGGCTTAAACAGGGCACGTGGCTGTCATGGGCACAGGGGCGGGAGGCCAGAGAGTTAAGAGGGTCTCGCACCCAGCGCCTCCCTGAGTCAGCCCACAGTAAACCATGGATGGGCTGGGCAACAGAGCTGCCGTGGAGAACAGGCGGCAGGTCCATGCCCACGCGGGAGTCCGCTGGCCGTGCTGCTCACACTTTGCAGGGGAGACATGAGCTCTGATGGACGGAGACGCTTGCACGCCCTCCCTCCCTCTCTCTCCCTCACCAGTGTTACCGGGATTTAAACCAAATAGAACTAAGCTCACATCAAAATACAGCCGCTTCCTGCAGGGCCCTGGGAGGAACCCTGGGCCCTCCAGATCTGTTCTTAAAGCCAGGTACCCTCCTGGATCAGGGGGAGCACAGGGTCCCCTCAGGAGGGGCATTTCCTTCTCGGCGCCCCAAGTCTGGAGCCCCAGGCTTGGTGCCTTCCCACAGACAAGGAGCAGGGAGGCAGGACACATGGAAGGGACATTCCAGCTTCAGACACAGGGGTCCCTCGGGTGGCTCCTGGGCAGACCGAGCCCCCACATTTGCCAACCCTGGCCTGCGCTTTGTGGGGCACCCAGTCACTGAGGGGGTGCCAATAAGGTACATGATGCTGACAAGAGAAAAATTAGGCTGAGAGAACAGGAAGCCACAGAGCCACCCACCAGACGGGAGACCCTGACATAAAGATCTGTGGGCCAGAACCTGAACATTTTAGACCCTTCCCAACTGACCGTGAACCAAAGCAAGTGGCCACGGCCTCTGGCATCGGGGGAAAGGTTCAGTTTTACCCTTGTGGCTTTAATCCGCGTGGAGCATGAAGACCTACTGGTGGTCTCCAGGCCAGGCCTGGGCCCTCAGGACACCCGTGAACTGCTTAGCACTGCGAACCTGGGCCACCCAGGCCACCAGCCCCCCCTTAAGGTCCACTGTGACACTGAGGTTCTCAGGGGGCCTGAGCCTCCCCAAGGGTGGGCCAGTGGCCTGAGACCCTCCTGCCTGAGGTGATGGTCCTGAGGCAGGAGGGGACAGCGGCCTCAGTGGGGTCTTGGTCTGCTCCACAGGGTGGGGGAGCTTCAACCCAGGGGAACGGCATTTCAGGAGATGCGGGCAAGCACGGTGCCCATGATTCCAAACTGCAGATGGCACAGGCCACACGCCAAGCCAGTGTCGGGGGCCCACCAGCAACAGCTGCAGGCCTCAGGTCCGAGCCTCTCTCCTGACCCCAAAGGCCAGCTCCCAGACCCCAGGGACTGCCCGCCAGGGCTCAGCTTGTCAGACTGATGGCCTGTGGGCTCCCTGGCATGGAGACCGGGAAGCAGCCCTTCTGCGGCCCACTTGGGGATCCTGGTGTTCCGCCTTAGATTTCACATCACAATGTGCCCCAGCTGGGGCCTGGGTGCAGGGCTGCTGCCCGTGGGGACGGCGCTGCAGCCTGGTCCTGAGCAGCTGGGTGCCGAGCCAGCAGGAAGGCACCGGCCTGCCTGGGTGCAGGTCCTCTGGGAGAAGACGAAGTTCTCCTTCCACATGGCTGAGCAAAGCCGAGAACTAACACATGGGCATGCGAGGGTGTGAGCATGTGTGAGTGTGTGCGCAAGCACAAGGGTATGAGTGCATGTGTGAGCACTGTGACTACACATGAGGGTGTGGGCATGTCTAAATGTGTGTGTGCATGTGAGTGGAGCATGTGAACGTGTGTGACCATGTGAGAGTGTGCACATAGGTATGTGGACATGTGTGTGAGTGTGTGGTGCACATGTGTGGGTGTGTGTGTGTACGTGTGTGAGCACATGTAAGTATGTGGATGGGAACGGGAGGGTGTGGGGGGTGAGGGCCACCCCAAACTGGGAATGAGAGGAGCGGGGACTCAGCACACACGCCTGCCCATGTGGGACTCCAGGCACAGGGGTCACTCAGCAGATGCGTTTGCCCCCCTGGAGAGCAGATCCCTAGATGCCCCCCCCGCCACCCATCTGGCTGCCTAACTCCTGGGAGCTGGCAGGGGTCCCCGAACAAGGAAGTCACCCGTGTTGGCACAGAAACATACCCTGCTGACCAGCCCTACGCCCGCCCCCATATAGCCCTCGCAGGCAGGAGTCGGAGGGTCTGCAGAAGGGCCAGACGGAGGCCGGAGTCCTCTAGTCAAATGAACAGCACGATAGGCCAGTAGAGGAGACTCAAGTCTCTCCTGAGCCATTTTTACATCTTTGAACTGCAAATTACTCTCACCCTTAAAGACTGGAGGGGCTAGCAGACACAGACCAGAAGCTGCGGCGCAGATCTGCACAGGTGCACTGGAGTGACACCGAACTGCCCTGCGTTCCGGAAGGATGGCGGGCCAGCAGCATGCGTCCTGCAAACACCCCTCATCCCCACCTCCTGGACCCCTGGGGCTGCCCGGGCGCAGAGCAGCACAGAGCAGGACAGAGCGGGACAAGTGGAAGTGTGCCGGCGCCCATCCCCGGACCGAGGCTCCCAAAAGCAGACATCAGAGGAGGGCCCTGCTGGCGCCCGGGAGCCTGCCACCCGAGTGGGCACTGGGGCTCTCTGTGGTTGCAGCTTCCCAGTTCTAGTGCCAGCTGAGATCCCCATGTCCCTCTGCAGAGCTCACCTCCTCCCTCCTCCCCTGCTGCCGGGTGCAGCCGCGTCAGGTCCCAGGCCCTTGTGCACACGTCTCGAACCTGCAAGGGTCCCCATCCCGCATCCCTGACCTTCAGCAGTGGGTCCCTTTGCAAGGGGCACTGGACACATGGCACATGATTTAAAATTTTTGTAAGAAGCAGCAGCAGGCTGCAAGCACCTCCCAGGACACAAAGTCCAGTCTTGCCCAGAGCGTGTCTGCTGTCCATCTGTCCGCAAGGAGCCTGCCAGGGGCCACTGGAGAACCTGCTGGGAGCAGCAGGGGGGCCTGTCTGCCGGCCTAGGGGGGCCTCGGCAGCAGTGCCCCGCCCATCCTTCCGGGTAGAAGGCAGGAATGTGTGGCGCTCAGCCATCCGCAGCTTCCAGCTAAGCCCTCCCCAGAGCCCCGCCAGCCCCTGGCCCCTCTCCCCTCAAGTCCTGCACCAAGGGGCCTGTCTCTTGGTGGTCAGCATGAGGGCAGCTGGCCTTCCCCACATGGCCTTCCCTGCCCACAGCCCACCACTGTCCCTAGAAGGATACGGACAGCTGGAGGAGTGGGGACCTCCACTCTTGCCTGGCCTCAGGGAAGGCCAGCCCCCCACCAGCCACAGTCCTGCTGCCAGGATACAGGCCGAGGACGAAACGCAGCCCCACAGTTTGGGCGTCCAGACAGAGTGCCTTCCCCCCCTTCACAGACAGAGCTGGGACCCCACCCGGCCAGTGCCATGAGCTGATAGCACAGGTGAAGGAGGAGGCTGTGCGCAGGGCCCCGTGGGGACGTTCCTCGGCCAGAGGCCATCCACCTCCTGCTTCTGGGGCCCATGAGCCGCAGGCGGGCACAAAGGGCTTTCATTCAAGGGGCACCAGCCAGGGGTGCTCCACTCGCCCTGAGCTGCCAGCCGGGCACCCTGTTCTGGGCTTGGGGGCCAGTCCAGCCATCTCTGTCATCTCCTGCCCCCAGGGGGGCAGGGGACATGGGGGGCCCTGACTGAGCATGTGAGAGCCTGTTGCCAGCACTCAGCCTGGCCTGGGGATTGTGCTGTTTATGTCCAGTTTCATTTTTCTCCAGAAGCTGCTTTTTAATTCTCTTTGCCCATAAAAACATCTGAACAGCTCCCTTATTTGAGTCAGAACCACCCAGACCCAGGTCCCAGGCCTCGTAACAGGTTACAATTCATATTTGAAATCTGGAGATGTTCAGTGTGGCGCCCAGGGTCACCTACCCAGGGGAGAGAGCAGGGGCAGGGAGGCCCATCACGTCTGCTCCGAGGTCCTGCACTGTCAGGTTACAGAAGCCAACTGGGCATCCCTGCTTGACTCACAGAGCTTTACAAAAGGAAATTGTTTTAAGTATCATGAAATGGCACGACAAACCGGCTGGACCCATCCCTAAACACGGTGCCCAGGGAAGGGTCTAAGAGGGCTGCCCCCGGCCTTCAGGACCAACCTTTCACGCTTATCTGCTGAGAGACTCCAGTGCATGCTGGAAATTGAAGTCAGCACCCAGTGTGGCTATGAGCCCACCCCAGGGCACAGATGGGGGTGGGTACTGGCCCCAGCCTCATGTATGGCAGCTGCGGCCCCACCACAGGTGCCCCCCCAAACTTCACGGTTGCCAGTAGTTCCAGGAATAGCACAGGACACTGAGGGCGGGCCCTGTCCCCCCAACATCATCTCTGCACAGAGGAAAGCTGGGGATTTGAGATGGCATGTCTTTGTCGCCTCTCACGGAAGACAGGAAGTCAGTCCACGTCTCTGAAGGGTCACATCTGCGAGGCTCAGGCAGGTGGACATGGTGTCCCAGCTGCTGCTGGGGGCGATTTCTCTGCCTGCACTCTCCCAGCACCCAGGCAGGACCACGTCGGTCACAAATGGGGCTCCGTGTATGCCGGCCTCTTGGGCACCAAGGATCCCAGGTGGGAGGCCAGACTCAGGAAACTGGGGCCAGAGCAGGGAGATGGCTGAGGCCGGGGCTGACGCACCTGAGGCCCCAGGCGAGGGGACAGCCAGCCACCCAGCAGCCCAGGGCTGGGGGGACAGGGTGGGCAGCACCGGCCCCCAGGGCGTAGGCTGGGCGCCACTGGTGGCAGTGTCATACCGCGTGAGGAAGGGACTGTAGGGGTGGGCAGGCTGAAGCCTGGGGGTGATTCTCTTCAAAGAAGGTCCTGTGGAAAGGCCTGACCCAAGGGCCTCTCCCACCACCCCCCGTCTGGGCAGCTCCCAGGGCCGGGGTGTGCCCCATGGAAGGGGGAACTTCCGGCTGAGGACGGACACCCTAGCCCCACAAGGAGGATCCATGCACCGCAGAAAAGCCCCCCAAACACGTGTCTGGGTTGTAAAGATGGTTGTTCACAGAGATGGCCAGCAGGCAGAGGATCACAGGTGTGGTGAGGAGGGACCCAGTGCCGAGCAGCTGCCTCACGAGGTTTGGGGCCGGGGGTCCCACGCCCGCACAGAGAACACAATGTCCATGGCCCCCCAACCCCAAGGCCACGCTCCTGCACACTGGGGTCCCTCTCCTCTATTTATGGTGGTGGGCTGCACTTACGAGATGGACACAAGCATGAATGTGCAAGCTGCCCTTCCTGGCTCCTGGCTCATGCGCATCCTGGCCAGGCGGCAGGACTCACCAGCCACGTGGAGGTCACCGTGCCATTCACAGGACAAGCAGACCCGGGAGGCAGAGGGTGGGCGCGCAGTGGGCAGGCGGGGGGGCGGAAAGCCACCAGGCACCACATGGCGTGTCCTGCAGTGGCTCAGGCTCCAGGCTCTGTGACACTCTGAGGCGGGGCAGCCGTAGGGGGCCCGAGGGGACAGCAGGCCCAAGCCCCCAGTGGGGGACGGTGCTCCAGGGAGCCCCCACATCCCAGCCCCCTCCCCAGCATGCGATGGTTGGTTAGCAGCTGCGGGAGAGGAAAATGAATCGCACACCACAGTCCCAGGGCTAGAGACAGGGACAACGAGGGGGCCCCTTGGGAGCAGGAGGGGTCTCCACGGCCCGCTCGCGTCCCGTGCCCGCAGCCCTCCACCTCACTCCCACAGCAACAGCAGCCCAGGACAGGCTGGGTGCACACCCCTTGGGTTTCCAAGGCTGCCAGGACACACATCCCCGCCCTGTGACCAGCCCGGGGAAAGGGCAGGCCCCTTGCCCCACAGCCCCTTGCTAGGGGCTCCTGCAGAGAGAAGGGATGCTTCGGAGGTCCAGCCATGCAGCTGTGCTGCTCACAAAGGCCACTGGTCTGTCCTAGGACATCAGACTGGTACCGCCATCACCAGAGATCACACTTGTCAGCTGGGAAGATGGAGGTCAAACGAGGAAACTGAGGCAAGAGACCATCTGTCGGGGTGGGCGGGGAAGCGCCAGCTGACTCCAGCCTGGTGCACAGTGCGGGCCGCAGTCTCACACTTCAACAACTAGGAAATTGCTTTCTGACTAGTTAGTGTTCAAAGCCAATTCAACTTGTTTCAGAACTGAACGTGTGAGGCCATGAGCTGGAATGGCACAGGGTGGCCAGGCCGTGAAGGAGGGCCCTACAGCTCCCGTCATCAGTGTTGCCCTAAGGCCCTGGGTCTCCAGGGTTGAGCAGAGGAATGCCGCTTGTCCCTCCCCCAGAGCCCTGGCTGCTTCTTTCCCCGGATGGGGCCCAGGGAGGCCTGTCCGATTCCCAGAGCCAGGGGGTGGGGGTGGGACCAAACTCCACATTCCGCATCCCAAGAGGTGATGGGTGCAGCCCTGAGCCCCTCCCCAACAGCAGGCAGCCCCCTGACTGCGCCCACTTCCCCCTGCCCAAAGACAGCCAGGCCTGGCAGCAAGCAGGTTGGACCCATGGCCAACCGCCAGCCAGTCCTACCCCGCTTCCGCCACTCACGTGGCCCCCAGGAAAGGCCCGCGTGCCGGAGTGCGGGTCAAAGCGCCGGCACACAGAGGCACACAGATGGTGCCGTGGAACAGCAGCCAGGGCCTGCCTCGCTGACAGGCCCGAGGGCTCAAGCTGGGCGCAGCTCCCCGGCCACACTGGGCGCGGCAGGCCTGTGACAGCTCTGCAGGACCGTGGGCATGCCACGCTGGCCCACCAGCCAAGCATCAGAGCTCACGTCTCAGCACCGGCTCAGCTTCTTGTCACAAAGGCTTCGCACAGCACACAGGGTGCCGGCCTGACGGGCATTTCTGGAAACCTCACTCCCCAAAATGGAACAGAGCAGGTTGATGTCTGACCTTGCGGATGACAGGGCACTAACACACGGCCATTCAGGCTCCCACTGTCCACACGTACTGTGGCCCAGGACAGTCCCCAAGTCAGGCGTTCCCCAGCCCGGCCCCAGTGTGTCCAAGCCCCCTGCTGCCCCTGGGGCACAGGGAGGTCATTCTGGGGCCCGAGGTTGCTCTGAGCTCTGGGAGGCTCCTAGCACGAGCCTGCCTTCACCTCAGGGGCAAGCCCACGCCCAGCGGGCTAGCTGTGCAGGTCAGGGAGGCATGGGCCCTCAGGAGCCCAGGGGTCAGGAAGGATGCCCCAGGGATCCCACACAGGTGGGGGCCAAGGCCTCAGAACCACCCAGAGGCTTCACACCCACAGGAAACAGCACTCGGCCAGTGGGAGGCCTCCCTGGTCACCACAACCCTGGCCAGCCGGGGACATGTGCAGAATGCCGTGTGGCTGCCGCGGTCAAGTGTGACAAAGGCAGTGTGAGCTTCCCCTCCCAGACTGGAGGCTGGGTCGCCATCAGGTGTCCCAGCGTCCCTGGCTCGCCGTCCCTCCCCACCTCACGGCCATGGCAGCCCCTCTCCCCGCTCTGCGCCAGTTGCCACAGCTCCTCTTTCTGACATGACCCTGACCCTCCGGCCTGCCGCCTCCCATGCAGGACCCTGGGACTGCATGGAGGGCCCCCACGATAATCCAGGTTGTTTCCCCAGCTCAGCAGACTTAATCACACCCGCTGTGTTCTGCTCGCCGCGGGAGGCGGCAGCACAGTGCCTCCCAACAGGACCCGGACGCCGGGGGGCTGCCACCTGGCCGACCCCACACCAGCCTAAGTAAGGCAGTTCTGTGTACATCCTTAAGCATGGGGGGCGTCTGGCGTCGGGATGCCAGCTCACTGTCTGCCTCCCGCTGGCAGGCAGGGCCGTGCTCCCCTTTGGGAAGCAGACCCACACCAGCTGGCCCTTAAGCTTCTGAACCCACTGTCCACTGGGGCCTGGGGCAGGACCCACAGAGGGCAGCCCAGGCCTGCAGAAGGGGTCAGCTTCCCCGTTTGGGTGTGGGTGGGTGCTTTCCTCATTCTGGTTTCCAAACTCCCATGGAATTCTTATTTTCACGATATAAGGTCACGAACAGCAACCAGAACCTCACAGATTCTGAATAAGCCCCTGGGGGCAAAGGCTCATTTCAGTCAGAAAGCAGGAATGTCCCAGCCACCCCAAGAGGCCTGGTGACCCCGGATCAAGGTGGGTCCCCCTCAGAGCCCCAGGGAGACAAGGACCCAAGGCAATCAGAGACCACTCCTGCTGGACCGTGACCCCACAGCACAGCAGGGCCAACCCGGAGGCCTGGGGGCGCGAGCAGGAGGGCCCGGGCCCCAGGGATTCACCTCGATTCAGAAGGGCCTCCCTCCTGCTCCCAGAGGCACGAGGCTCAGGAATAGAGATGGTCAGCGCCAGGCGCCAGCCTGCTCGGGGCAGCAGGAAGCTGCGTGTCTGAAACAATTATTTATATTAGGAAAGCCTCTCCCAGCTCTACTGATGGGCTGGTTCCACGGAGCACCCGCCCCTCTGGAGCCCGAGCCCCTCCCTCCCACCCAGGCGACTTCCTAGGGACCCAAGAGCAAGGAGGTGTCCAGCCAGGCCTGCAGGGTGGCCTCTGGTGGCCCTGGGGTGCAGGCAGCACTGGAGGGGACCCCACCTGCCTCAGAGTCCAGGAGAGGCAGACGGGCCCCAAAGGTGGGCGCAGGTGGGGACAACGGCACCTTGCCTTCTTTCAGCTAGAAGGTGAAGGGACAGATGGCAGAAAGGGACCCGAACCTCCGAGCTCTCCCTAGGCGGCCCCCATCAGGCTGAAGATCACGAAGCACAGACCAGCCTGTTCACCGGACGCGGTTTGCTTGCTCACTGGCTGTCAGCGAACAGGAACCCAGCAGCCCCATTAGCCTCTTGGAATCGCAGCTGAGAATTCTAAAAGTACAGCAGCCCCAGCAAGCAGAGGCAGGTCAGTGCCCACCGGGACTGTGGGCAGGGGCCACTGCACCGCACCGGCCAGACCACTGGGCCGACATGGAGCAGGGGGCAAGTGGGCGGCTCTGTCCGGCATGAGATGGTCCAGCAGGCACAGCCCAGTGCCAAGAAGAAACAGAGAACCACGCTTGCTGTGCGGACCCACGCCAAGCCTGCCCCCTAGCCCCGCTGCCCGAAGGCTGGGTGGGAACTGACCCCAGCGCCTAGCCAGGGATCACCAGGACACATTCCAGGAGGCTGGCGTGTGACATGTGCTCTCTGCGGGAATACCCTATCATATCCCACAGTGCTGTGTCTGCATGAGAAGCCACTGTCCCCCATTTCACAGATCAGAGACAGATCACAGAGAGGGTGAGTAACCTGCCCAAGGCCACACAGCACTCAGGGGCAGAGCTGGAGTTAAAACCTGGAGCCTGGGCTCTCAACCTTCACAGCAGATGGTGTCACATTCACGAATGCAAAGTGGATGGCCAGGCTGCCTGCCAGCTGTCATTTCCCCTTTTAGCGACTTCATAACTATTTTCTGTTGTACACACGCAAAGGCACAGTAAAGAGGATGACTGTTAGCATGGGGTCCAGGGACCTCCCCATGCGAGGGCTCACCGCCTTCGCTGCCCTGGGCCATCCCCTCGAGACAGCAGAGTGCTGGCCGCGGTCGCTGAGCCACGCTCCTCACATATGTCCCGCCTCAAAGGCACAGGCTGTACACACGAAGCAAAAAACAACTCCACACTCAAGGATTGACCACAAACTATGAAAATGTGCAAAATGTGTCACTCCAGAGCTGACACCACAAATGGTCAGCCACCAGCAGAGTGGGCAGCCGAAGCAGGGGGTGCACCATAGCCAGCTGGACATCCCCCACTAGCCACGGGTGCTCAGGAAACAGAGGCCCAAGTGGCATTTGCCACTCACCAAAGTAGCAAGATAGGGTGGGTGCCTGCCCCAGGGGCCTGGCCTGGGCAGGAAGCTGTGTGTGGATGAACGCTGTCCATCTGGAGGGGTGCTGTCCCCCTGGCCGGTCCCCAGCAGCCCCATGCTGGCCTTGGGGGTCCCAGATGAGGAGAGTGGGAACACAAAGCCCTAACTGGGCCCCAGGCCCCACAGCAGGCGCATGCCCACCTGGGACGCCCATTCCTCTCCTTCACTCGTCCTCCAGTGCCCCTGCGCCAGGGCCTCACTGCCACATCCCTTCCTGTCTCTTGGGCATGCAGGGCACCTTGCATACAGAAGGTGCTCAAAATGCACACAAGAAAGACAGAGTGAATTGATGCCTGAATGACAGAGGCCCAGTGGCTGGGCTCACCCCCAGAGGCCCAGCAAGGTGACCAGCAGGCCTCACCGCCCCTGCCTCCCAGCCCTGGATCAGCCAGGGGCGAAGTAAGGCCACTAGGAGCCCTCACCCATGCCAGCACCTGACCCCACGGCCCCGACCCCACACGTCTTCTGCCCCAGCTTGGAAGACGTCACAGACACTGGCTCCAGTGGGTCAACTGGTCCAAGAAGGCACGGCTACCCCAGCTGGTCCTCTTTGTCCCCAGGCCCACCCTGCCGCAGGCCTGCTGGTGGGCTGGGTCTCTGCCCGCCAGCCAGCCTGCCACCCCTTCCTCCCATGTCTCTGTCCTCCTGGCAGCAGAGGGCAGGCGAGGCTCTTCCCTCCTGGCACTGTCAGAGGCACTGTGTGATTCCTTCCAACATGAAGGCCCTTGGTTGTCTAAATGGACACAAGTCTCCCCTCGGCCCAGAGGCCCTGGGGTGTCTGAATTTGAGCCCTTGAAGAGGCACGGCCAGCCTCTGGATCCTGAGTGACTGGACAGACCACAGAGTGGGGGAGCCCCCAAGATGGGGGGGCTCACTGCAGCACGGGCGGCCGGGTGCCGGTAACCTGCTGCTCAGATGTGCCCTCCTAGCTGCCTCACTGGCCCAGGTCACCCCGAGACAGGAGGGCGCCTCGTGTTTGCCGAGAACAGCCCGTGCTAGCAGGCTCTTTGCAGGCAGAAGCCCCAGCTGCCAAAGCCTGGAGCCATCTGGAAGATTCCTAAACTTGGATTCAAAACCAGGAGGCCTCACCGTGGCTACTCTTGAATCTGCTCAAAGGTGGGGTGAAAAATGTAAGAACAGGCGCTTCAGACCAAACTGAGAGACTGGAACACAGGCGGCTCTCCCAGGTCTCTGCGGTCTCCCAGTCAATGGCACGTGGTCCCCAGTTTGAATCCAGGCTCTGTCACTCTTCCTGTCACCAAGCTCTCTCATCACAGTCCCCAAGCTCTCTCATCACAGTCCCCAGACCGTCACCTTCCATCCTGTCCCACAGCCTCTGGCTCTGCTCCGATGTCTTCCAAGGAGAAGCCCTGCAGAGGTCAACCTGGACCCGCGACCAGTTCTGGTGTTGGCTGGACGCAGCACTGGCTCGTGCCCACCACAGAGCCTCCTGTCTTCCAGGCAGCCAGGAGCCCCACCAGGCACCCAGCTCAGCTGCATGCCTCCCCCTCCACCCCTCGTCCTGCCTCGGCACAGGCGCTCAGCCTGGGAGTGACCCTGTCTGCCAGCACAGAATTCCAGAAAGATGTACGGGCCTGCGAACAGCCTCCTTCCTGGGGCGGGCTGTCACTGAAGACAGCCAGAGAGGCTGGCTGGGGCTTGCCCGTGCCGGAGGTGCTGGGGACGCGCCCTGCAGCCGCGGCGGTGGAGCAGACACTGCCCTGCAGCCTCCAGGCGTCAGCTGACTGAGCGGCACACCCGCACCCAAGGGCTCCTCTGACAGCCTCTCCGCAGGTGCCCACACCCGCCCGTGGGCCAGCGTTGTGCCTCATCCCCTGCCTGCACCGGGGACCAGAATGGGAAAGCTGTCTCCGGCAGGGCATTCTGTCTCTTTGAGCCATGACAGACAGTGTGGACAGACACTGTGTGGCTCAAGACACACATGTGGTGAGAAGATATGATGTGTGGCACAAGGACAAGGGTGCCTGTCGCTCACAGCACCCGGGAGGGAGCTATTCCCGCCCAGGCCAGGGAGGGACACGGGCAGCGAGACAGGCATGGGGCAGGGCCACTGCTGCCTCCAGCTACCCCTAATGCTGGCTCCTTCCCCACCAGGAGGGAGCCCAGGGGCCCAGTCATTCTTGGGACGGCACCAGGGCCTGGCAGAGGGCTAGTCCCGGACCCTAAATCACCAGGGATGGGAGGCTGTGGGGTCCGGAGGTGCCATCTGACTCGGCCAGGCAGGCAGACCACACTATGAGAACGTCCCCCACTGCTCTTTCCTTCTGGGCCCTGGCTATCAAAATGCACGAAATTTCATCACATAAGCTTAACAAACACATATTTTAATTTTCCCAACATTTTACCCCTCCCCTGCCACCAGCACCAAGTTTTGGATGTTTTACATGACAGGGCTTGTGATGTCCACCTTCCACCCTGCTCAATGTCAGAAACATCGGACCGTTGGTGCTAGGCTGGCGGTGGACCTGGAAGAGGACACTGTGGTTAACAGTGAACCCAAAGCCTCCCAGTGAAGAGGCCAGATGAGAGTGTGACCTCTGTGACCCGGTCCTCCCAGGTGGCCATACCTTGACCAGAGCTGCACCGAGCATGTGCCACACGGTGGCAGCCAGCCCCCTGTGGACACAGCCGGCCCCCTGCAGACACAGCCGGCCTGGGGGCTGCTTGTCAGCACGGCTGCAGCCAGGCCAGCTTGTCCGCGCCACACCTCATCTGGTCCCTGAGTGCCAGTGGGGTCAGCCCTGGTCCCAGAAGCCACCCCTCCATGACTGGCCCTTCACACCACGAGGGGAGGCAGCTTGCTGCGCATCAGATCAGAAGGCTGGGTTTTGCCCCACTCCTTCCCTCCCCAGCCTGAGGCTCGGCCAGGGCAGACTAGGCTGCTGTACGGGCACCCGCTACCAGGCCTGGAGGGGCTCAGTGCGCCCTGACCTCGGCGGCATGGAGAGCCTGATGGTGCCCCTGGCGGTGTGGGAGGCCAACGCCTTCCTGAGGAAGGGGTGGCTGGGACCACCACCCTGGACAGGTAGCCAAGCAGCATCTCGGTGACTCCTCACCATGCTGTGCACGGGCTGCCGCTCGGGCTCAGTCCCCACAGCCTGCCCTCCGCTGCCCTGGAGCTGTTTGGGACAGTGTTATTGCCCGCACCAGAAGGAAGGGCTGGCACCCCATACAGGGCCCCTCCAGCTCTCCCACGGGCCCAGGGAACAAAATCTTTCCAACAATCTTGATGAAGAGAGAAGAAGACACTTTAGGTGGAGAGAGGAGTATGTGCATGCATGTGCACACATGTGTACCAGTGTGTGCACATGAGTGTAGGTGTGTGCATTTGTGCACACCCATGTGTGCACATGCCAATGTGTGCATGAGTGCAGGTGCGCACACATGTGCACATCAGCTTGTGTATACGTATACATTTATGTATGTACATGTGCACACATACCAATCTGTGCACATGTGTGTGTACGTGTATATACATTATGCAGTGCCTATGTGTGTGCCAGTGTGTCTGAGTGTGGATGTGTACATGTACATTTATGTATGTGCACATGTGTGCATGCCTGTGCACATCTGCACCAGTGTATGCGCCAGTATGCACACATGTGTAGTGTGTGTGTGTGCAGTGCATTTATGCATGTATGTGCATATGCACGGGTGTGTGCAACAGTGTGAGCATGTGTGTACATTTGCACATGCGTTTGTGTGTGTGCACGGGTGTGCATGCACAGACATGTGTCTGAATGTGCACACATATATTCTTCAAAGTGAGGTGGGGGAGGCGGGATGGGGCTCTGGCCCCACACCTCATGCACACCTTGGATGGGCTGTCACTCCTTCTAGGTTTTTTCCTTGCATAGGACTTTCCCCTCTTCTCCTTCCTTTAAAGGAAAACAGGAGTACCCTGAAAAACAAGTTTTGCTGAAATTCAAAACTATCTTATGAGGTCCCACACTGGAGCCCTGAAGACTCCCCATTGAGCAAGCCCTGGTGACGGCTCACCTAGAGACAGGCCAACCTTGGACCAGAGCTTTCCCATCTGCTTTGGTGCCGTGTCCCCCGGGATGGCAGACACCCACAGGGTTCCAGGCCAATCCCTGCAGGCCCCCAGAGGGAGTGCAGGTGAGGGGCAGGGATCCCAGCATCCAGCCGTGGGTGGCCCAGAGACTTGAAGCCACTTGGGCTTTGTGCCAACTGACGGACGGTGGGACGTCCTGTGGTGAGATGGGGAGGGACACATAGGCCTGAGGGTGGGGGCAGCTTATAGCCTGATGCCATGGTCACACGTGGAGAGGCCAGGGACTTGATGACTAGGAGCCCGCTCCAAATGCCACCCAATGTGGGCTGTCCTCCTTGGCTCTGACACTCACAGACACCTCCTAGGGTCCAATGGACACTTAGAGCACGTGAAACCACATACTTCCTCTGGGAAAGGGGGCCTGCAGGCAGCACTGAGCCTCCAAGGTCATAAGCCTGCTCAGCGCATGGTCCCGCCAGGTTTCCAGCTATGGGGCAAATGCACAAAATGCCATCCAAGAGCATCAAAACCACAGGGACCAACCCTTAGACAAAACAGCCAGACTTTTTCTTTGGGGATCAAGTGTAACACAGACATGGAAAAATGCATCATTTTTGGTTCAGAGGACATACACAAATCAGCAAACTGGGCCTCACGCCTTTAATTCCAAAGGGTGACTTGAAGCGTTTCTTGAAGAACTTGAGCCCCTGCCAAGTCAGGATTTCACACACAGTAGCACTTCTCCAACAGCACCTACAGGAGGCAGTTATCTCAAGGGGACTTGGCTGGAACCCGTGCTGCTCTGGTTGAGCCTACTCCCCAGGCCTAGACGGGGAAGGGGTGCCCCACCTTCTCCAAGGACAGACCCCCTACCAAGTCTGAATCAGCTGGAGCACTGCTTAGATCTCACGACCTCATCTCACCAGAGCTCCCTGACACTTTATTTTCCCACTCCACAGGGAAGGTCAGAGCCCTTGGTCTCCTTGTCTCGGTCACACAGCTCCATGAGCGGGGCTGGCCACTCCAGGGTCTTCACTTTTCTTTTCCTCAAGTGATTATCAAACAGGCTTCAGGCTTGCAAATCCCTGCCTCTGCAGCCCTGGCCTGGGCCTGCGGGCATCTGGGTCCGGTGGGCACTGTCACCCTCTGTGCAGCTGCCTGCAGGACAGCCCCTGAAGCTGTGATCAACAGCCATGAGTGGCCTTGGGCATCAGTAGAACCCAGAGGACCACAGGCCCTGTGAGGACAAACATGCTCCCTAAATGCCCCCTGGAGTTAGCACAAATAACTGGGATATTATCTGCTACTGGACAGACAGGTGTTTTCAGCACATCTATTTATGAGATACTTTTTAAAAAGGTCTGTAATACTATTTAACCTGGTGACTAAGCCAATTGCAAACAATGAAACAAATTATTGTTTCTACCCCTCCAGTTCTGTCCCTCCTTCCTGGCCAGCTGCGGGGAGCAGGTGACCAGTCAACACGCTCCTGCTTTCACTCCAACGGAGGTCAGGACGCCTGCGAGGAGCGTCCTGGACGTCGTTCTATTTCCACCTGTGATAAGACTCCCCCGGGGTCTGGCGTGCCTCCACCTCCTGCGGCCTTTGTTGGGAATACTGGGAAGAGGCCTTGCCCCGCCCCGTGGCTGGACCGGGGCCCCAGAAGCGGGGGGTAAGGGGCGTTTCAGCGCCCTGGGCAGCATTCCCGTGGCACAGTCTGCGGTCCACGCGGGAGAGCCGCGCGTGCCCCCCAACGGCGGCCGAGCGTTGTTCTCCAGCAGCTCGGCCGCATCAAAGGGGACCGCGCGCAACCCGACACCGCGGCGGGCGCTGGGACAGAGGCCTGGCTGCGGGGCGGCGCACAAAGGCTGGCCCTGGGGATCCTCGGCCGCGTCTGCCTCAACAGGTTGGACACGAAACGACGGCGTCCGCACTGCACCGTCTGTCCGGAGACGGGCTGGGCTCCGCGCGCGGACGCCCTGGGCCTGGAGGCGCGACCCGTTGCGGCCGCTCTGGCGCCCGGAGGAACCAGGCCGGTGACGGCGACACTGGGCCGACGTCTGCGAACCACCGCGCGTGAACGGCCGCAGCCACGACCGAGCCCCGGCCCCTGGCTGGCCTTCGGCCGGCAGCGCAGTCCGCCGAGCGCACCAACTTCCCCGCAGAGTCGCTCGAGTTTGGTGACGACCAGAGGGACTCGGGGCGCGGACCGCCCGCGCCAGCCCCCAGCCCAGCCCGCTCTCGTGTCCGGAGCGCGCCGAGGCGGCAAGAACCCCTGCAGCCGAAGAATGAATGGCCGGCGCGGGATACTCGGGTCGCATGGCCCTGGCCCGACCCTGTCCCTGCCTTCGGGCCACCTGCGCGCGCGGGCAGAGCCGGGGCAGTGTCCGGGACCGAAGTGGAGAAGGGCTGGGGACGGGGCCGCCTCCGCCTGTTCGGGCCGGGGCCTGGCGCGCCAACTTCGGCGTCCCGCCGGCTCTTACCTGGCTCCGCAGAGGCCGCGCGAACTCCGAGCAGCAGGACCAGGGGTGCGAGCACGTCCAGAAGGCGCTGCCGCCGCGGCCGCAGCCAGGGCCACCTGAGGGCGATAGGCCACAGGTCAAGGCGCCGCGTGCTGCCCGCCCGCCCGCGCGACCCCGCGGCCCCGCGCAGCCCGCACCTCGGCGCCATGCTCGGCGGGCCGGACCGTCTGCGCGCCTCGCCGCGGTGCGCGCTCGGCCCGCCGCGTTCCGGCCGCCCGGGACGAACACGGTCCGGGCAGGGGCGGGGCGGTGGGCGGGGCGCAGGCCCGGGGCGGGCAGAGGGGCGGCCGGCCGCCGGCCGGGGCGGGGCCGGGGCGGGCACAGGGTCCGAGGCGCAGGGGCGGCGGGCAGCACCGGGACAAACCCGGCGCGCGGACCGGAACTGGGCCCTAGCACCCCCGCGCGGGAGCCGGGGCTGTCCGTCCACCCCGGGCGCGAGGGGCTGCCTCCCGCCGCTCCCGAGGCGGCACGTGGGCTCCCGGGCTGCTCACTCGGGCAAGGTCCGGCGCGCAGTGAGTCCGGCCCAGCGTTTATCGGGAAGGTGTCCTTGCGGCCCCCAGGGCATTGGGCCTCAGGCCCTGAGCCGGGTGGGCACAGCGGGGAGGCGGACGTTTTGGACAAAGACTTTCACCTCCAGGGAACAGCGGATGGAAGAGGAGGCGGCTGGACTCGTCCGGCCCTGCCTCCTGGGCTCAGTGGCATCTTCGTGGGGCCCCCCACCTGCGCCACCGCCCTGGGCTGGGAGCCCTCCCGCAGGCGCCCCTGGCCACCTCCCCCCGCCACTCCCGTGGGTGGGCCCTGCGCCCCACGAAGCCTGCGGTGGCCCAGCCGCGCCCCTGTGGGGCCTGTCCTCACTGTACAGAGGGGCAGGAGGGGCAGTGAGGAGAGCAGCCCCCAGGACCTGGCCAGGAAGCGCCCCTCTGCCTACCGGAGGCCACGCCCTCCGGACCCTCGCGAGGCCCCCTCACGTGTCCAGTTTGTGCTTCCATTTGCTCAGGCCGTTGCTCCCCAGCCCTGCCTGACTGCAGGCCCGCAGCCTGTTCCTCCCGGACCCTGTGCCTGGGGTCCTGTCCTCAGATCAACGCAATGGGCCTACCCGGGCCCCTGACATGCAGCTGTGCGGTAAACCCGAGTTTCTCTGGACCTGGAACCCCCAGTTTGCAGAAAACAGGGCCCAGCACCATTGCCCTTGGCCTGGTCACTTTCTCCCAAGCCCTCTGGATTTTCCTTCTCCAACCCCACCCAGGGGTCATCTCTGTGTGGTGGAGGGGTCCTGGGCAGCACACGCCCCTGCCTGCCAGACTGAGCCTATACGCTGTCCCCCACGCCCAGCATGTCCTCCTGGATGGACAGACCACGGCACCATGACTTGGGCTCCTCCCAACCTATAGGCCAAGCCTCAGGCCTTGTTCAAGCCCATGCCCTGCACACTGATGCATCCACACTGACCCTGCAGGGCAGCCTTGTGCCAGTACCCCCACGCATCTCTGAAATTATCCTACCCCTGCCCTGTCCATCACCACCACCCACCTGGTGGCCGGCGTGCTTTGCCTGGACCCCCCCAGCAGGGCCCTCAGCCCTCCTGCCCCTACCGGTTCTCCCGCTGCAGCAAAGGGGGTGCTACCCTCCACCCCACCCTGCCTCCTTTACTCTTCAAAGGCTCACATCACTCTGGACCCCAGGCCCTGCCTGCCCTGTCTCTCCTTGCCGGTCCGCCTGCCCCGCGCCTTTGTCATCGTCTCCTTGGAGCCCAGAGTCCTCTGGGGTGGCTGGAAAGGGCCTGTGTGGTCCCAGCAAGGAAAGAAATCAGTTACAGCATTGCGACCCACATTTTCTAAAATGAGAGGACAGCATAGTGTAGAAGAGAGTAGCATATGATCTTTCGCAAAACTTTATTTCCGATGTGGATGGAGGGGTGGGGGGGGTGTGCACGAATCTGGTGGGCATTTGAGGGTGGGTGAGTCTGCATTCATTGTGTACTGGTGTGTGTGTACTGTGTTCCTGCACGTGTGTGCAGTGTGTTTCCGTGCGCAGTAGACATGTCCCCGTGGCATCATGGCCCATCTGTCCTGTGCCTATCAGCCAGTCTGTCTGTCTGGGCCCGAGGAAGCTGAGGTGCAGAGACTATTTTGGTCTCACCAGCCCCCCAGGCCCATCCTGCTTCCACCTGATCCAAAGCCTCAGAGGACAATCCTCCAAGGTGCGACAGACGCAGGCCTGGGCCTGTCTGCAGCTCCAGGAAGGAACGGCTGGAACGGGACAGCACCGGGTCCCTGCCTCTCCCCATGGGGCCTGCGGTTCACTGCCTCTGTCCTGCGTGATAGCTCCCCATGTAGTCATCGCTGTGTGTCTCTAAGTTGCCGTGGCATTCAAATCCTTTTCTTATCAGAGTTTTATGCGTTCCTTTATGTACACACATAATATGTGATCTCTGTAGGAAACACAGAAAGCACAGACATGCAGCTAGAAACATGAGACCCCAAATCACCCTCAGCTAACGCTGTACAGTGGGTCTTCCCCGCCCTGGGCCAGCTGTACAGTGGGTCTTCCCCGCCCTGGGCCAGCTGTACAGTGGGTCTTCCCCGCCCTGGGCCACAAAGACCCCGTTCAGTGGGAGCTGTGCTCGGCCCCCGGGTGGGCGGACGCAGATCACCTCACCCCGAAGTCCACTGTGTTGTGGTGGAAGCGTCCAGAGCATTGGCAGTGGGAGCACCTGCGGGCGGCCAGTGGGGGCTTCAGGGCTGGGCTGAGGAGGCGGCGTACTGCACGGGAGCCATGCCTGTAGACAGGGCCGCCCCACATGCGCGATGAGGCTCTGGGGTACTCAGCACGTTTGTGGGAGGGCAGAGAGGGTCGCAGGAGAGTTTAAAGACAGAACAAGTGGAATGGGCCTGAACCCTTCCCCCCCACACCCCGGCTTCCGGCTGTTCCCGCGTTACTCGGAGGCTTCTCTGAGGCTGTGGGCTGCCTCTTTCCAAAGGGGAAAGCGTAGCAATGGGGGAGCTGCGGGCTCGTTCCCACAAAAGGGAGTTGGGGTCCCACAGAGACGGACGCAGCCGTGACCTGCAGGGTGCTAGCCCAATGCTTGATTGCAGGTCCTGCCCACGGCCAGAAACCGAGGCTCTGCAAACCCTCACACTGAATGCTGGGTTGGTTTTCGTTTTGCTGTTTTCAGTTGGGTTTGGTTTTAAATTGACACAGGGTTTTCCAGATCTGCAGTGGATTCTGTCAAGTCTGGGGCCTGCCAGCCGATCCTGCGCTGGGGACTGTGGGTTTGTGCAGGGAGGGGAGGGGCAGATGGGGCAGGACCCGCCCCCCCACCGGACCCGGTGAGCCAAGCAAGGCCAGGGATGTGGAAAGCAGGACATCCGACTTCCGCCCAGGCTGTCCCTTCCCCCTACACCCAAGGAGGCACCACTGAGCTTGCCTAGTGCTGGAAAAGTCTTGTTTCATCAGGGAGGGAGGAAGCTGCACGTGGGTGGGGCAGGCTGTGAGCGGCAGCTTGTCCATGGAGGGTGTGATGTCTGTGCCGGACACGCCCCTCAGTTCCTGGCCTCCAATCCCAGGGCCCACCCAGGCCTGAGACACAGCCTGCTGCTCCGCGCTTTGGCTGGGACGGTGAGTGGCCCCACAGCCTGGTCCCTGTTGGACTCTGTCACCCCCAGGACTCCCCCTCTCCTGTCTCTTATAGCTGAGGAAGAAAGGTGGTCCTGCTTGCTGCCTGCGCGGCCAGTCTCCTGCCTGTGTTCCTACAGCACTTGTGGGGCCTTAACTTTTCTGTGTTTGCACCAGAGCTCCTGAGGAGATGCTAGATGTTCCATAAACACCTGCCAAATGAAAGACCTTACGTGCCTGCAGATCTCAGCCGTTCCCGCTCCGCCTCACCATGGATGGTGGCTGTGCTGGAACCCAGCCCCTGACCAGCTGAGCCCTGGGCCCTTGAGGCCAGGTGTTCATGGGGTGATTTCTCCAGCAAGATCTGGAAAGAGCAAGTAAATGATGAGACACCCAGGAAAGAGAATATCATGCCCCCATGACAAAATCTAATTCAATCAGAAACGTCCTCGTGGAAAAGCTGCGTCCAGCAGCACACGGGGTTTGGGGCTGTGGTATGAGGTGGCCAGGCAGGAGGGTGCCCCGCCCCGTGGTGACAAGGGCTTGCTCCAAGCCATGCTTAGAGGGGAGCTGTGGTCTTCAGTTTGCCCTTTTCTACATGTCAAGGATCATACAGCAAACATTTATGTTAACTGTAGAGCATGCCATTTCCTCATTTCACGGCTGCAAGGAAATGCCAAGGCTGAGCCAGCGGGGGAGAAGGAGAGGACCCCACATTCTTGACCTGAAATGTCCTGGACCTCAGGTCCGCGCATCCCCCTGGAGCCTGCGCTGAGGTGCGCCACAGGGAAGCACACCACCCTCTGTATTTTGCAGTGTTGCCAACACACTGCACGGAAGGAAGGGGTCCTGGTGACCCCTGTGCCCTCCCGGGTACTGCCGGCCTGCCAGCCCCACCACGAACGGCACAGCCCTGCCCCTGCTCCCTTCCTTCCCTGACGGGCAGACAGACAGATGGTGCCTCAAAGCCAACCAACCCTGCCCCGCTTGCGCCCCAAACGATCCGATCCCCAACCCTGTACACACTCCGAACACCACACATAGCCTGGGTCTGCTCACACTCAGGAGCAGACGGGAGCCTCTCCAGCCCTGAGCAGCCCCGCCCCACCCAGCCGCGGCTGCGGGCTCTCATCCCGCTCCCCGTACCCAGTCCCGTCTGCAGCACGTTTTGCTCCATGCCAGCTGGGCCGCAAGCTCAGAGCCCGCGCTGACCACCAGCTCTGCCACCAGCTCACGCTGGTGTTTTCCTGCCATCACTCAACATGCTCATTCCTTTATCTGCTCACAGCCTGCCCTCCCTCCCCCCCCCCCCCCCCCCCCCCTCCCTCCCCCTCCCCCTCCCCTCCCCCTCCCTCCCCTCCCCTCCCCTCCTTCCTCCCTCCCCCTGCCCTCCCCTCCCCCTCCTCTCCCTTCCCCTCCCTTCCCTCCCCTTCCCTCGCCTTCCCCTTCCCTTCCCACTCCCCTCCCCCTGCCCTGCCCCCCTCCCTCCCTCCCCTCCCCTCCCATCCCCTTCCCTCCTCCCCTCCCCCCTCCCCTCCTCTTGAATCAGGCCTCCACGTGGCTTCTTTTCTTCGTTTGCTCCTGCGCAGGATGAAGGAAGGAGGGCATGCCAGTGTTAGAGCTGAAGCGGGCATTTCAAGGTGCAACTGGCCACCAGGGCCCCGCACGTCACCGTGGGAGAGGGACTGTGTGTGCCTGCGGCAGCCTCCGGCCTCCTTCCCCGGCACCCCTCCCTGTTCCCACTCCCCTCAAAGCATGAGCCACTTTATATGAGCCACTTTATGATATACAACTAACAGGACTAAAACACACTGCAGAAAACCCAGACGTTACCAAACAGACTAACTGTGCCCTGGACCTGCCTCCCCAGCTTAGTCTCCTGCCAAGTGCAGTCCTTGTTATCACCCTCCTGCTGGGTCTTAAAAAAATGCATTTTAAAGGTATGTGTTACACTAGAGATGTAGAAAGTTTTTTTGAGACATTTTAAAAACATATATGAGGTAATACCCGTGGTCTAACATTTCTTTGTTAACACGGTATATGTTGTGCCTCATTCCATGTCACTATATGTAAATTCACTTAAACGATGGCCATGTCGTCCCTGGCATAGGAAAAGCACACTTAGTGGGCCCACCATTAATGAGACTCAGGTTGTTTTCAGTTCTTGGCTTAAAATAATATACTGACCCAAAAAGAGAGAGAAGCTGAGAGAGAGTGGAGTGGGGAAGCTATGGCTGAAGCACCCCAGAGGGGATGAGGGCAGTTTCCCCGTTCACAGCCAGCCCGGCTCAGCTGAGGGGAGGACTGGGGGCTGGGAGGCAGCTCTCCAGAAATCGCCCACAACAAGACACCAGGAGGAAAAGAATGGGATGGAAAATCGAGTCATGCGTTGGAGAGATGTCACAGTGTCAGCCTAACGGGTGCACGGCCAGACTCACAGGACAGAGGAACGAGAGGCAGGGGACACACTCGAAAAAAGGTGGCTGGAAATTTTCCAAAGTTAATAACAGACACCAAACCATAGATAAGGGAACATACATCAGGATAAGTGCCCAAGAAAAGGTGAAAGCAACAATAGGAAACAAAAGCCCCATATGCATAACATGCTCAAACCGTTGGGGAAAAAAGAAAACAAATCTCAAGGCAGTCAGAATGAACCCAGATACAGCACACGCAGAGAAGCAGATAAGAACCCTCTTCAGAAACCATGCAGCGAGATGACAGTGCAGTCGTGGAAGAAACAACAGCTGATTCAGAATTCTATACCAGTGAAAATAGAAATCAAGTGTAAAACAGGCGACCTCAGACAAGCAAGAACCACAGGAATTTATCGTTGGCACGCCTATACTCTACAAGAGATGATAAATGACCTTCATCAATCAGAAAGAATGTACCAATCTGCTGACTGGATCATCACAAAAAAATAAAGGTAAAATTCTCTTTTCCCTTTATTTTTAAGTGCTATAAGTGATAGCTGCTACCTAAAGGAAAAATGATAGCATCGTTTATGTTGCTAGCAGGCAAAAAGTAACACTTACGACAGTAACACTAGGAAGGATAGGAGAGAACTGGAAAAACGCCGTAAGTCCTCACACAGCTTATGAAGTCATCTAATACTATTGGAAGGTAAACTCTGATGAATTTAAGATTTATATTGCGATGCAATGCTTAGTGGAACATTCATAGCATGGAGAAAGATCTCAAAGACAATGCCCGCTTCCATCCACCGGAACTACGGGGAATAAAGAGCCAGTGAAGCAGAAAGGAAATAATACAGATCAGGACAGAACAGAACCCATGAAATAAAAATCATGGAAACCCAAAGCTGGCTGTTTTTTGTTTCCTTTTGTTTTTTAAAAAATGGACATTACTACAGACCTGAAAGAGAATAAAGGAATATTGCAAACAATTTTTTGTGCTAATATATTCTATAGTTTAGATGAAATACACAAATTCCTTGAAAGACACAGATTATCCACACTGATGCAAGAAGAAATTTAAAAAATCTAAATAGCTCTGTATTTGGTGAAGAATTAAACTCGTTGCTAAAAACCACCGTAAGAAGAAAACTGTAGCCCAAAAAGCTTCCTTGGTGAATATTATAAAATATTTATTGAATAAATCATTGCAAACTTACATGGGCTCTTTCAGAAAATAGAGGAGTAAACACTTCCCAATTGATTTCATGAGGCTTATATTACTGTGGAACCAGACAAAGATACTACAAGAAAAGAAAACTACAAAACAGTATCCTTCAGGAATAAATATGCAAAAATCCTTAACAGAATGTGAGCAAATCAAGCTCAGTAACCTATAAAAAGGATTGTATCTCATGACCCTGTAGGATTTATTCCAGGAATGCAAGTTTGGTTTAACATTAAAAAACCAGTGTAACTCACGGTGGTTAATAGGATAATGGAGACAAGTCACGGGGTCCTCTCCCTCAATGCAGAAAACCAACATGATAAAGTCAAACACCCACTCATTCTAAAGATCTCAGCAAACTGGCAACAGAAGGGACCCTCATCAGCCTGATAAGAAGCATCCACCAAAAGTTTATAAATAACACCATACTGCATGTTGAAAAGTTGAAGACTTTCTCCTTAGGCCAAAGAGTGAAACAAGATGAAGTGTCAGCCCATCATTTCTGTCCAGCATTGCTCTGGAGACCTTAGACAAGAGAGGCCTTTAGTCAAGAAAAAGAAAGGGAACGCAGGTTGGAATGGAGGAAATAAAAGTGCCTGTTTGCACATGAGATGGTTGTATCTAGAAAATCCTAAGGAATCTGCATGTAAGCTATTAGAAGTAATGTGGGTTTAGCAAGGTTGCAGGATATAAGGGCAATACAAAAAATAATTGATTGTATTTCTACATACTAGCAATGAACAATTGGCAATTGAAATTGAAAACCATATATATACAATAGCATAAAAACATGAACTATATAGGGATGAATTTAATAAAATCTATGCAAGATTTGTGTGCTAAAACCTGTAAAATATTATTGAGAGATATTAAGGTAGTTCTAAATAAAAAGATAGTTGTACCATGTGTTTAGACCAGAAGACTCCATATTGTTAAGATGTCACATCTCTCTGAATAGAACTATAGATATAATATCCAGCTACATTCCAGCAGGTTTTTCAGTAATATTAGCAATCTGATTATAAAATTTATATAAAAATGCAAAGGAGCAAGAATAATCAAAACAATATTGGAAAAGAAAAACAAGTTGGAAAATGTACCCTAACTGATTTCAGTCGTTTATTATAAAGCTACAACGATCCAAGCAGCGCAGTATTGGCAAAGGGGTAGTTATATGGCTTAACAGAACCGGCCAGAGTATCAAGAAACAGATCTACATGCACGTGGTGAGTTGATTTTCAGCAAAAGTGCTAATCTTCCCTGTGCCCTCCTCTACTAAGGGACGGATCAGATGTCAGAGAGCAAGGCCCACGAGGATGGGTGATCAGATGTCAGAGAGCAAGGCCCACGAGGATGGGTGATCAGATGTCAGAGAGCAAGGCCCACGAGGATGGGTGATCAGATGTCAGAGAGCAAGGCCCACGAGGATGGGTGAAGGCACCCTGGGTCTAAAGGCCCATGTGCCAAATACAGCTCAAGAGGGATTGGCACAAAGTCCAGCAAGAAATATGTCCATTTACAGGTCACGGTTTGAGGGGAGTTCAATTCTGCGGCATGCCCGCCAGGTGCTTCTAGTGCATGCAGAGACCTGCTGTCCAAGGTGCAATGAGCCACTCAGGGCCATTTTTATCATTAGCATCATTCCTGGGTAATGTTCCACCTTTATCAGATTTCCAGGGGAACAGAGTTAGAAAATTAAACCAGCATAAAACCCATCCACAGTGATAATAAAGGCTCCTGCTAATCCTTTACACAACTGGCTAAACAGGACCAGACAGACAATACCAAGTTTCAGGGAGGATGTGAACTGGTTGAATGTTCACACACTGCTGGGGGCCGTGTAAACTGGTCAGTCACTCTGGAAAACTAGCCATATCTAGTAAACACATACCCTGACCCACAATTCCTCTCCTGAGAAGACGCCCAACAGATATGGTTTGTATGCCCCCTAACAGAAGGGGACAAGAATGTCATAGCAGCAGTGTTCATAGCAGCAAAAACTGGAAACAATCCAAATGTCCACAAACAGCAGAATGGAAAAACCAGTTGTATTCAATTAACACAATGAGTTACTATTCAGTAGTGATGAAGAGTATGTAAAAATATATGTGATTCCCACAAATATTACTATTGAATAGAGGAAGCCAGACACAAGAGTGTATGTTCTATGATTCCATGCACACAAAGTTCTCACTGTTTAATGTCAAGAATGTTGAAAGCCATTATTATGGATCATAAAATATCGGGACATTTTCCAATTCATTATACATGATAGGCATATCCTCCAGAATTATATCAGACAAAGGTGGTGCACATGTGTGCACACACAAGCTGAAGATATATTACCTTTGTAAATACAGAGGCACCGAACCTTATCAAATGGTTATCACAGAACCAAAATCAAATCCATCTCTGTATCTCCTGGACATCATCTTATATGAGGAATATAAGGATGGATCCATATCAGGACATCCACACTAGGACAGCTGCTCTAGTCAGTCAAAAGACAAAAGCCATGTGACTATGAAAACAAATTCAAAATGTTTAATAAAGTGTAACACTTGATAAAAACTCATGCTATGGGCAAACATACTTTCTTAACTTGTTAAAGGTTATCTTCCAGATATCTAAAATTAACTGTGAAATATTAAAATTCCTTTAAAAAATCAGCAAAAAGAAAATGATAAACATTTTATAAGAATAAACATTTAACTATTCTTGAGATTCCAGACTATGTGATAGGGCAAGGAAAGAAATTAAGCATAACTACTGGAATTCAGTATTTGTAGATGACAGCATTGTCCATTGAATTCCAGGAGAAATCAGTCACAATACTACAGAGACATTAGAATAAATAAATGTTGAGAATCGTGGTCAGAGACAAGTTAAACTTAAAAAAAAAATTTTCTCATACATCAACAACAATAATAAATTTTAATATGATGGAAAATATCTTCACAATAGCAACAAAACACATAAAATGCCCAGCAGTGAACTTAGTAAGACATGCAAACAACTTGATTAAAATGGTAAATTTCTATCAAGGGATTATAAAGGAGACCTCAATAAATGTGAAGCCCCACTCTGTTCTCGGACCGTTAAAGCCTAGGTTAATAGAACGGCTTCTGACCTTCGGGAGAGGACTGGGCACCCACTGGCACAGTTGGTCATAAGCATCCTGTCATGGCCCTCCCTCCTCCCCTGCTCCCCTCCTGGTCCTGGATCACGTCCCCATAAAGTCCCCTGAGCAGCAGGGCCACGCCCACTTTGCAGCAAGGACTTTGGCGAGCTCTTGTGCTCACAGTCCTCATTCGTGATGCCAGCAACAACAGCGCTTGCCTCTTGTGCGTGGGGCAGGCCCAGGGGGACAATCCTAGACTTCCTCATCCTGGGAAGTAGAGGCTGACATTGGAGAGGGAGTTAGGGTATAATGACACCATTTCAGAGTGGGACGCAGGGAGGGCAAGCAATACACCCCAGACCCCATGCCTGGTGAGGGCAGAGAGGGGACTCGGGTGGATGGTCCCAGAACCCCATGCTCACCACCCAGGCCATGATCCTCAGCATGTCCCAATCTGAATGCAGCTCTTTTTCCAGAATGCCACCCTTTAGGTGTCTCCCCTCTTGGGGAGTGGAGGCCCCAACCAGGCTAGTTGTGTGGGAGTGTCTGGGTCATTCTCCCTCAGCTCTTTTAATTTTGTCTGCTAGGCTTCTCCTGAGTCCACCTGCATCTCAGTCACTACCACTACCCCTCGAGTCTAAATTAGGGTGGTTACATATCTGCTCCATGTTGTCTCCCTAAGCCAACCTGCTGTCCACCCTGCAGCTAAAGGGATAATTTCAATGCTGTTGAAGAGCCAGTGTCACTCCTACAGCCTGAGGCCATGGCCTGCAGACCATGACTGCCCTGCCTGGCCTCTCTCCATCTGCAGCAGGAACCTCCACCCGCTTTCCGCTCCTTGTTCTCACCTTGCTCCCTCCTATTCCGAGCCTTTGTCCATGCTGTTCCCTGTGTCTGAAGGCCCTCCCTCCCCTCTTCACAAGGTTCTTGTCCTGGGTCCACAGGTCTCCTACGTGGAGCCCCCTCTCACTGCCTCTAGCATCTTATTCCCATCCTGACTTGGGTGTGGACCCCCGCATCCTCTTCCATGTGCCGGTCTTTCTCGGCTGTCCTATGGCAGGGAGGTCATTCCTGCCTTCTCCCCAGAGCTTCTTCTCGCACACTTTCATTGCCTGGATTCCACTCCTGAGTCGTACATTCTGGGAAAGCTCCTGGATGGTTGTTTAGTCCAAGATCTCTCATGTTTGAAACATGTGCTGGGTGCCTGGATATCTGAGTAGGAACCTGCTTTGTGTTGGTGTTACTGTGTGTTCCCTGTCATTGCCCACATTTCAACGTGCCTCTCTCCAGAAGCTCCTGGAGACTTCCAGAAGCACCATCTTGTTGAGAGTTTTATTGCAGAGATGGGGATCACCATGTTCCTGCACTGTCTCTTAGTGCAGACACGTGGGTTGCAGTGCGACCTCTCACGGGGCCTCTCTCCTGCTCTTCCAGCAAGCCCTCCCTTGGCAGAGGCTGGCTCAGCCACTGTCCACACCTCCGCTAACCACAGTCTGGTCTTGGAGGCAGTGTAGGTGTGGAGAAGGACATGCCCAGGGTCACGAGAAATGGTGCTGACTCACCCCACTCCTGGGGCCTGGCTGGCTGGCTGACAGCTCCAGGCAACGAATGATAACCTGGCAGCATGTGCAAGCAGGGCATGTGGGCCCACTGTTGCCATTCTGCAGTTCAGCTTCGCATCTGAACGCCTCATTCACTGGCCTGTGTGGGCTTCTGTCCTCAAGGGTTTGACCACAATCAGCAGTGGGCCCATTCCCTTCCCACAGCGAAGCCCTGGCAGGAGGGTAAACCTGCGGGCAGTGCTCGACAGGGCCCCGTCTCCTCCCTCTCCCCTTGGAGGCTCCCCCAGGTGGCCCCAGGGCCTTCCCTGGTGCAGAGTCCCTGTGTGGGACGGGGCCCTGGCTCCCACAGACAGCTCAGATGTCACATCTGTCTGGCAAGGATGGGTTGTCAGCCGTTTCTGGGGATGGCCGGCAGGACCTGCCCCTGGCATAGTGAAGCCTGATGGTGAAGAGCAGATCCGCCAGGCCCTTGTGAACCGCTGCCAAGCACAGGCGGGAAGGCGATGGAACAGCTGCCCGAAGGCGTGGGCTTTCTTCTCAGGGGCAACGGCCTAGTTTTCTGCTCTGACGGTAGGACTCACCGGCTCTGTGACTGGGGAATTTCTTAACTTCTCTGTGCCTGAATCTCTTCATCCATAAAAATGGAAACAAAGGAATTCCTCCACCAGGGCTCTGGAGAAGACCAGGCGGCACAGGTGAATGCCAGCACAGAGGTGGCGATGGAGCCGACAGGGCATGCAATGCTCAGTATCACCCATCACTTCATGACAAAGATACAAACTGAGACCCAGGAGAGCCCTGCATGCCCACCAGAATACCTGAGAGCTGCAAGAGTGGCCCGCTGAGTGCCGGTGAGGGTCCATATTGTCCAGAAGTCTCACCACTAGTCCCAGAACACACGTCTTCCCACACTCACGTGGGGCTACATCCTGATAAACCCATTGTGGGATGAACATATCCTAAGCTGACAAAGCATTTACTGCACTCGCCTCCCGCACCTCATAGTTAGCCTAGCCCACCTCACTTGTGCTCAGAGCACTCCCTTTAGTCTACAGTTAGGCAAAGTCGTCTAACACAGAGCCTATTTCATGATAGAGTTGACTGTCTCATGTGATTAATTGAATCCTATACTGAGTGAAAATCAAACTGCTGTCAGAAATTCAGGTGTTGACCAGTGTGATCACGTGATGATGGGGAGCCCGGCTTGCTGTCGACCTAGCCTCAGGAGAGAGGATCGGATCACATATCACTAGCCTGGGAGGGGACCCAGAGTCAAAGTTCCAAGTCTGGGTTCTAGTGAACGCGTGTGGCTTTCCTACCCACTGTAAGTTGGAGTCTGTCTGTATAAAGTGGAACAACCACTTTGAAACCGCTTGGTAGTTTCTTAAAAGTTGAACACATGCTTGCCCCATGACCCAGACACCCCAATACCCCAGCCCAGGAGAGGTCGGGAGCACACGCTCATGCAGAAACCCACACCCAAATTGCATGGCAGCTTTATTTGTGATCACCCCAAACTGGAAACAAAACCCCACTAGGAGGTGAGAGATAAACACACTGGAATTTCCCTACGATGGAACGCCACTCAGCAATAAGATGGAATTAATTACTGAACACACTACAACATAGGGGTACCAGAATACCATGCTGAGTGAAAGATGCAGACCATGAGTACATCCTGTGTGACTCCATTTCTAGGCAAACCAACCTGTACAGCCCCCAGTGGGTCCCTGTGGGTGCGGGTGGGCACGGCCAGGGAAGACAGATGACAGGACGCGTGGGAAGCTGGCCAGTCACCACGGGCTATTCACTATGTGGATGGTGCTGGTGGGTCCCAGCGCACCAATGCCAAAGCACACCAGACTGTCCGCCTTATGCGTGGTTTGTTGTGTGTTGGCGGCATGTCGGTAAGGCTGTGGAACATGCTTGGAGACAGTCCGGGTGTTTGGCATTTTAATCTGCCCCCGTGGGTGGGTGGTTGCTTTGATTGGGAGCACACGGTCCCTGGCAGTTAGCTGGGGTTCCACCAAGCACCACCCTGTGTTGTTGGAGGCCGTGGTGGTCAGAATTTGTAAACTTCATTCAAACTTCAAAAAGTAAAATAACCAGTGAAGGCAACTTTAGCTTTGATCTTTCAGAGGACCAGACGGAAGGATCCAGCAGGAACTACCCTAAGAAGTTCAAATGCCCGAGTCAGGCTGGGCAAGGAGGTGTCCTCAGTCAGGGGATGACCATGCTAATGGGTTCATGCTAATGAGGCGACTTCATCAGGATGGGGGCTGGTGCCAGAAGGCCCACCCCCTGCCTCCAGGAGGGGAGAGGGCCTGCAGGTTGAGTTAGTCATCAATGGCCAGTGATCTAATCAATCATGACTACCTAGTTAGGCCTCCATCAAAATCCTAAATGAACAAATTCAGAAAGTTTCTGGGTTGGTGAGTGCATCCACCTGCTGGGGGTAAGGGCGCACCCCAGCTCCATAGGGACAGAAGTCTCTGCACTGGGAGACCCCTTATCTGGCTGTCCATCTGTCTTCTTTAGCATGTCCTTTCTAAATCCAGTAATGGTAAGTAAAGCGCTTTCTTGAATTCTGTGAGTCATTCTAGCAAATTATGAAACTAAAGAGGGGGTTCATGGCAACCTCTGATTTGTGACCAAATCGGACAGAATTGTGAGTAGCCTGGGGACCCAATACTGGCAACTGGTGTCTGAAGTGGAGACTGCCTCAAGTCACAGCCATTTCCTGGTGGGGTCTGTGCTGACAGCTCAGAGCAGGCAGCGCCAGGGCTGCTTCCTGTGGAAACCACGCTGCTGGTGTCAGATGTGAGCCCAGAGGGCGGTTTTCCCTGACACCCCATGAGGGAGGAGAGGTGGCCTCACCCTAGCCGGGCACCACTGCCCAGCTCACCCTCATCTCATCACTGTCACCCAGGCTGATGGCTGGGTAGGGGGCGGGGGTGGTCAGAGTGTAGCTAGGACCTGAGAGAAGTGAGTTGGCTCTGCTGGGGTGGCTAGCGAAGGGGATGGAGCAGGAGAGGGGGTGCGGTGAGAGGAACCTGGGGGTACAGCCTGGGGAGCAGGGCTAGCAGGCAGGGGCCATTGGAGAGCAACGGGGAGGCATGGCACCATGCGGTGAGGGGCTGTCTGGGAGGGAAGCCGGCCAGAGGAGCCCCAGAGTGACCTTGGCTGCTGCCGTTGGCACCTGAAGTGGCCCCAGGAGGGAGCCAGCAGCCCCCGGGGTCACAGTGCATCCAACACTCCCGGGGGGATGAGCCCTGGTTCCAGGGCATCACGGCAGAGAAATCTCTCCCAGGGGACTGGGTGCCAAGACTGGGAACATGCTGGAGGGTCTGGCCGCCCCCAGGCCAGGCGTGGCGGATCTTCACACCATACCTGCATTTCTTTGCCTCAAGCAGGAGTCAAAGCACCAGTCAAAGCTGGCCCAGCATGACAGTCTCAGACACCCTTCACGACTTGCTGTCCTGGGCCCAGCCACTTCTGCCCCTCCAAAGGAATGGTGGTTTCAGGCTCAGTCCAGTGTCCTGGGGGCTGGCCGTCAAATGGCTGTACAGATCTTCTGATCACAAGAGAGAGCCAAGTGGTGGACATGGACAGCAGATTGACGCCTGAGCCGTAGCAAATGTGCATGAACCGGCCCCCAGCCCAGGGCCTTCTGAGGGGCTCCAAGAGAAGCCTCAGAGCCAGTGCAGCCTCTCTCACCCCTCGCACCAGAGTAAGCCTCTCTCAGCCACCCCACCTGTGCAGAGCTCCCCACCTTCCCAAACATTCTGGAACCATCCTGGGACACCTGGGACAGGTCACAGCCAGAAGCACCCTCAGGCTGCCTGGTGGGAGCCCACAGGGCACCACACGCTGTCTCTTCACACCTCTCTGGAGCAGCTGCCCCAGGCAGGATCCTGCAGGAGATCCAGGTCTGCCTCGGACTCCGGGCTCGTGCCATGTCTTCCCCAGCACATCAGTTTAGGTGGGACATGGCCCCTCAGGTGTGTGAGTGTCCTGCTGCCCTGACAAAGTGCCACAGACCAGGTGACTCAAACAACAGAGGTCTATTGTTTCCCAGTTTGGAGGCTGGGACCTGAGATGAGGGCTGACTGAGAGGGAGGAGCCTTTCCAGGTCTCTTCCCCAGCTCCAGGCTGCCAGCGGTTCCTGATGTCTGCTGCCTTATAAACACAGCACTCCAGTCTCCGCCTCTGTCTACACGGCTGCTTTCTCCCTGTCTGTGTTTCCTCTTCTCAGAAGGACACAGGCATTTGGATTAGGCCCACCCTACTCCATTCTGACCTCATGTAATTACATCTGCAAAGACCCTATTTACAAAGAAGGTCATATCCTGAGGTTGTGGGAAGGTCCTGGATTTTGTGGGCACACTATTCAACTCAGTACACCAGGCATTGCTGTGGAAGTGACAGCAGGCAAATAAAAAGACTACTGTTTCCCAAAGGCCACTTTGAAAATGTGACGAATGGATGTGTAATTTGTGTCCACACGTGAAAAAGTAAGAAGCTCATTGCAGAAAATGAGTGGGCCTGGAACAAGTGGATTTTTCTTCCAGTTACAACAATGCCTTTTACAAATCCTGCTCCTCACATGTAGCAGATGCTATGGTGCTCCTGTATCACCCAACATCCAGCACAGGCCACTCCAATTCCATGCCAGCATCTGTCTCTTGTTCTGAGGCTTCCTCTGGCTGGAGCCAAGCTTGACAGAGAAATTAATACCAACCTCACCCCTACCCTACAAGCAGCTCTCAAGTTACTGAAGAAAAATGACAGGTCCCTTTCCCACAGAAATTAATTTAAAAAGACATCCATAAATGGAAAGAAATACCATGTTCATGAACAGGAAGACCAAATCTTTATAAAGATGTCTAGTGTCTCTAAATCAATGTTCAGACTCTATGAAATTCAAATAAAATACCAAAGGGTTTTGTGGAAATTCACAAATTGAATCTAAGGTTTACATGAAAGAACAAATGCCCAAGAAGTGTTAAGACATTCTTGAATAACCAAGTGGGGATTTGCCTGCTAGGTATCAAGATGTATTAAACAATACAATAATTAAGACAGTGAAGTATCAGCAAAGGGATAGACAAAGAGATTAACAAAACATAACATAAAACCCCAAAACAGATCCCCACAGAAGTGGCAACAAATCACCTCAGTGGGAAAGGATGGGCTTTGGAAATGGTGCTGGAAGACTGGGATCCATGTGCTTAAGATGGAAATTGAATCTCTCTCTCAGATCAAGATACCAAAATAGTAATAAATTCCAAATAGATTAGAGGAATGTAAATGTAAAAGGAAACATTTAAAACTGAATGTATAGAAGAATATCACAAAAGGTGGAAGGATTTCTTAAATAAGACACAAAACATTCATCCATAAATTATAAGATTGAAACATACAACAATATTAAAGGACTGTTCATAAAAAGACACAAAAATGAGAGTGAAAAGACAAGCTGAAAACTGAGATGTCACAAAGGATAATCCTGAATATGTAAAGACATTTACAAGTTAAAAAAGGAAAAATCAAGTGACACAAAAGAAAGATGGGCCTAAGAAAAAAATGTCACATAAAAGATTTATGAATGGCTTGAAAAGAAATGAAAAATTACTCTCTTTCATTAGTAAACAATGCAAATTAAGTCCTACAGTGAGATTCCACTGTGTACTCAGCAGATGCTGGTAAGGATGGAGAGCAGCTGAAACTTTTCTATGTTGCTGGTGGGTATATACAGTGGTACTGATCTGGAAAACTACTTGACATTTCCTAGCAAAGTTAAAGACACACATACCCAGTCACGCTACAATGTTATTCTTAGATATGCACCCTGGAGCAGTGTTTTTCAAAGTTCATACATATTAGTGAGTAACTAGCTCAGTTTAGTGGAACACAAGCAATGGTGATGGTGGTGATGGTGATGGTGGTGGTGATGGTGATGGTGGTGCTGGTGGTGGTGATGGTGGTGACGGTGATGGTGGTGGTGATGGTGGTGACGGTGATGGTGATGGTGGTGCTGATGGTGGTGGTGGTGATGGTGATGGTGGTGATGGTGATGGTGGTGGTGGTGGTGGTGGTGGTGGTGATGGTGGTGGTGGTGGTGGTGGTGGTGACGGTGGTGGTGATGGTGGTGATGTTGATGGTGGTGGTGGTGGTGGTGGTGGTGATGGTGGTGGTGGTGGTGGTGGTGGTGGTGATGGTGATGGTGATGGTGATGGTGGTGGTGGTGATGGTGGTGATGGTGGTGGTGATGGT
>JAVSCE010010411.1:0-26238 GCA_032199065.1 Smutsia gigantea
AGGTGGAAAAAATCAGTTCACTGATTTCCAGATTTAATATAGAGCTACAGTAATCAAAGCCATGGCATTGGCAGGAGGATAGACACATAGATCAGAGTGGAGAGCCCAGAAATAATCCACACAGATATAGCCAACTGGTTTTTGACAACATTCCAAAAACAATTCAACGGAGGGAAAATTGCTTGTCAGTGAATGGTGTTGGAACAATTGGATATACATAAGCAAAGATAAATAAAAAAATAACAAATTGGCTTAAGTCTCACATCTTTAAACTAAAGTTAACTCTAAACAGATCATGGATTTAAGAATAAAATATAAAACTATGAAACTTTTAGAAAAAAATAACATACAGGTGGAAATATTTGGAATCTAGGTCTAGTGAAAAAGTTCTTAAATTTGACACCAAAACAATAAACCATAAAAGAAAACATTAATAAATTGGACTTCACCCAAATTTAAAACTTTTGGTATGTGAAATTACCTATAAAGAGGATGAGAAGGCAAGTTTGAAGGCGGAGAAAAATACTTGCAAACCACATATCTCACAAAGGACTAGTTTCTAAAATACATAAGCAACTCTCAAAACTCAGCAGCAAAAAAGCAAGCCACCCAATTGGAACATGAGCCAAAGACATAAAGAAACATTTCGCTACAGGTTAAATAGGCATACCTAGGAAGTATAAGGGTTTGGTTACAGACCACAGCAATAAAGTGAACATCACAATTAAGCAAGTTAAAAGGATATTTTAGTTTCCCAGTGCATATAAAAGTTCTGTTTATATCATAGTTTAGTCTATTAAGTGTGCAATAGCATTATGTCTAAAAAAAAGTGCATATCTTAATTAAAAATGCTTTCTTGCTAAAAAATGTTAACCATCATTTGCATTTTCAGCAAGTCACAGGTCACCGTAACATAATAACAATGGAAAGTTTGAAATATTGGGAGAATTACCAAAACATGACAGAGACACAAGTGAGAAAATTCTGTTGCAAAAATGGCATCAACAGACTTGCCTGACACAGGCTTACTGCAATACTTCAATTTATGCAGTATCTACAAAGCCTAATAAAGTGCAAAAGGCAAAGTACAAGATGCAATAAAATATGCAGTATCTACAAAGCCTAATAAAGTGCAAAAGGCAAAGTACAAGATGTACATAACGTGTGCCTATGTACAGATGGCAAACCAGTACAAGAAGAGGTGCTCCACATCATTATCGATTAAAGAAATCCAAATTAAATCACCACACACCTATCAGAATGGCTAAAATAAAAAAGGTGACAGAACCAAATGTCCACAAGTATACAGTAAAACTGGTCATTCATACACTGTGGATGGTGCTTATAGAAATCAGTTTGGCAGCTTCTTTAAAAACTAGGCATGCAGCTACTGTACAGCCCTGCAATTGAACTCCTAGGCAGTTTCTCAGAGAAATGAAGAGCTATGTTTACAACAACAATAATAAACAACAACAAAAAAAAAACCCTGTGCATGACTGTTTATTTCAGCTTTAGTCATGACAGCTTAACCAGATGTCCATATGAGTGAATAGTTAAACAAACAGTGGTACATTTATAATGTAGAATACTATTCCATGGTGAAAAGGAATGAGTAATTGAATATGGAAGGACGTTATTGAATCTCCAGAGAATTAAATACTGAATGAAAACAGGCAAGTCCAAAAGGACATATACTGTATTATTCAACTTACAGAACATTATGGAAAATGTTACACTATAAAAAAACTGTTGGCTGAGACAGTTGAAGGAACCACAACTACACTCAGACTTTGACAATTCTTCCAGCAGAAACTGGTTAGAGCCTTTAAAATATGAGACACCTTTAAAAAGGGCAACCAGAATCCCATCCAAAGGAGGAGAAAGTGAAAAATAAAATAAATGGGTTTTCAGCACAAGTGTTTTCCAGTCAAGGGAGCAATATAGCAAGGGCCAACTTCCCAGGCTTTGAGAAAACCCTGTTATTCTCTGCTAAGTTGTAGCTCTGTGATTCACTCATCAAGGACTATTCCTTTATCTTTAAAAGGAGATAATGTGGTCACCTTCTCAGGATCAGTAAAACAGTAAATGCTTTGAAGATCATCAAATGCCTACAATGGCATCAGGTTCACAGTAGTCATTTATTAAACAGTTTTCAACCATCGCCACTTTGCCAAATTCCAAATGGTAAATAGAGATATCAAGGATGTCTGAGAATGAACCAAAGTAGTGACACACTTCTTGTGGTTATAGTTTAGGTGGAATAAAATCAAGGAATTATATCAATTAAACCATTTGCACAATACTTGCTCTGATAGTACCTCTCCATTCAACTGACTGAAATCATAAGGTATACTAGCCTTCACGAATGATCTGATTTTAATTATAATACAAAGGAAATATGTTTTACGCAAAGAAGTGTTTAATTTTAGGCTACATATTCAAATAATAGCAAAATATGACTTTATAAAAATTTCACTATTTCTTGATAAAATGACTTTCTCCACTTATATACCAAAACATGTTCATTATGAAAAATATTGACTAATCGTTAACAGATAGTAAAGCATCTTACCACCATTATTATCTGAGAATAGGCCAAAGAAAACTAATACAATATATAAACATATATGTCAGCTTTGTTATGCTTGTATTTGTACCTCCTAATTAAAACTTGGACATAAAAACAATCTATGTAATATCCTTGATTAGAAAAATTTATCTGCAGTTAACTACGTTGACATAGTTTTACAAAATTTAATGGGATTTAATCCAAACCAAAGTAAGATTTCTAAACTGTTATGTTATCACTATTTTGTAGAAGTCACTTACCATAACATTCTTTTGACATTTTGTAGTTCAGTTGTGACCAATGACATCAGTGTTTACATTTGCACATATTTTTATCAGATGTAAAACAGTCATTTCCATTATTATGCAAAATTAGAAAAGTGCTCTATTTATTTAAGTAAAAGTAATTCCCTTTGTCTTTGTTTATGACATATTCAACTTACATTGTTGAAAATAGGATTTTTACTTACCACCATTTTATTCTTACATTTGCTAATAATTATGTTATCTGTAAGGAAATATGTTACATATAAATAAAGAACAAACTTAGTTTTCATTTACTCAGTATTGTTCTTTAAAATACATGGTAGAATTTTATATCTTTATAAGAATATCCTCATAAGAGTATATAATAAAGCATCTTTTCACAGTATTATATTACTTGGTATTATATACCAAATTATCATGGAAGACGCCATTTAAGATTATACAGGCTATTAGGATGTAACCACAGGGTGTTAAAAGGAAATAATTACATCACATTTGGTCATTCTTACTCATTCTAAAAACAAGTTTATGAGACTATTGGGTATGCAGAGTTCAGTATTTATGAGGAAGAAAAGAAAGTTTGGGTGAAGTTTTTATTTGCTTAAAATGCATACTCTACTGTGGTTCAGTAGGATTAATGCCATTTCAAAGTAGAGGTTACTAGAGTTGGATATTGCTTTTTTTTTTAAGTTTAATCAGTTTGCCATTTGGTTCAACAATCCCCTCAGGTACAGTTTGATTCAGCATCACAAAACTGTTTATCTAGTATGAATTTGTGAATAAACCACACCCCTCACCACTCTGTAAGGTCCATTTAGTACCTGGTTGGTAGAAAGACAATGTTTTTTCAAGAAGATGAAGACATATTGTAGCCTTATGTTTGCCATAAGGTTTAAGCCCAACACAGAAATTTATAGCTGCTTTTTTTCTTTTGGAAAGGATAGTCTAGTCAAGCATTAAATGTATAGTTAACAGATATCCAATAGTCACAAGAGAGTTGACAACTTAAATGACTTAGTTCTAATGAAGAGAAATAAAGCAATCTAAACATGGGCATATATTGCACCACCCAAAGCAATTGACTGTAATGTTGTTGCCAGGCAACATTCTAGGACAGATTAAAAATACTTCCTGTAATTTGATCTTATCAGAACACACACACACAGTTGCAGGAATGACCAAAGCTCCTGTGTTTTATAAAATAGTGTGATAGAAATGTGTTTGAAAGCACACACGGGGGATATCAAAATGAAGCTCTGTTTTGTAAAATGTGTGCTTCATGGTGTGAGCCTTTAATAAAAATATGACCTATTGCAGACTTTCATCACTCCTAATATATTTAAGGAGTGAAACCATTTGTTTTCTGGAATGAACTGAGTGTTCTTAGATGGATTTATGCCACTGTTTTGGAGAGATTTTTGTGAAACAAAAATTAACGGTATCAAAGTGAAAGAGCAGACATTTTTTTCTAGCCTATTGAAGATTTCTTTTACTTTTTATTTTATGTATTTTTATTTATTTTTTGCTTTCCTAATTTGTCTATCATGGCTAGATTCTTTCTCTAAAATTCACATACATAGTCCATTATTGAAGGAATAATTATAACAATTTTTGGCAGACAGGGATATATCAAAACTAAATTCTGGGGCAGTTGTCACACAGTAAATCAAGCTTGTTAAACTTTTTTATTCTTTCTTCTTTGAGGAAACAAAGGTTGTGCTCACTATTTATACTGTCATTCAAAAATGAAAGATAATAACTTCAATCCCCATCTTTTCAGAGTAAAATGTCTTTCTATTCCCTTGATCATTTTTGTTGTCCTTTAAATAGTATCTAGCTCTTCTGTTTCAAAGATAAAGAAACTTCTTCCCTAATCATCCATGGTTATGAAGGTTCAGTCATTCAATGACTTTACACAGAGATCAGGAAAGATTTCTATTTCCATTCTGACAATATTTTCCTGTGATGCCCACTAGTGTCTGCTGGTTGGGTTGGAGCAGTGTAGCAAGAAAAGCAGGACTAAGCCTATGAGTAAATGCACTAAACATCCAAGAAAGCAAGTGATTTTAGGGAGAACAAAGGGTTCAACTCATCACACGCCTCTGCAATGATGTCTAAATTCCACAGTACTCATTCCATTAAGTTGTTCTATTTTTGTAAATCAGCTGACGTAAAAATTAATAAAAGGTAGCTATACATTTATTCTTTGGTCAAACTACATTTTACCCAAGATCATTAGAATTGTGTTTCTTAAATTGTGCTAGGTACTGGAAATAACATGCCATGACTGAAGCACCTTTAATGCTTCAAAATCAAGACAGTATTAGTGATAATACAAATTGGGATTTATAGAATCTTGGTGTGTTCCAGACACATAAGATCTTTATATGCATCATATCATTTCATCATTAAAACAGCCTTTTAAAAGTTACTGTTACTTATCCTAATTTACAGACAAGTAAACTGGGGCCCAAAATTCAACAATTTAAGCAAAACCTCACAGTGATAGAGGTCCTTCTTAAGTGATTTTATATCATATTATATCCTGTTAACCAATGAATTATTAAGATACATTCATATAAAGCATTTTAGTCATAAAAATTGTCAGTTCATATTTGTGTTTAGATTACTGTTTGTAACATTGTGCAAGATATTTTGAAGATCTGGAATAGAGGTAAAGAGATAAGCTGTGTAAACAGTTAGGTAAGATATAATAGCCCAGATACAAGTTAGAGTATTTAAAAAATATTTGACATAAGAATGGCGGGGTTGTGGGCTGAGTGTAGGTAATTCATACATACAACTGAAATTAATGGAAGGTGCTATTGAGGCAAAGGAAAGAGTGAAGGATGCTTCCTTCTTCTAAGTCTGGCTAAAACATTAGGTGAGAAGGTAATAAGAGGCATAGAAGTTGTTCACAGGAAAATGGATGAGATAACATGGTAAGCATGAAGATAAGACATGGAACTCAGGAAAGTATACATAGCCAGAAACTTTGCAAATGACAAATTGATGGAAGCGTATTCTAAATTAGGGGAGAAGGATGAGATCTCTTGTCCGGGAGAAGTATATGGGAAAGTGGTATGGAAGTTCTCTTCTTAGAGCTATGTCAAGTGAAACAGAGAGTCAAGAGACAGAGGAGGGGTGGGACATCTGAGCAGAGCAGGGATTATAAAATAAAAGGTACACCTACAGATCCCCAGGGTTGGCCACCATGGTAGTTCTCAAACTCTTCTCTGCTGGCCCTCAAGGCAGCTAAGGAGCCTCTCTGGAATTCAGTACCGTAAGAAATTCTGTCACACAATATCAGCAGGAGGGCAGAGGTGGGCCAATGACCCTAACTTCCTGTGATTAAGAGGCCCAGCTGCGATCCTCTTCCCACCCGGCCCAGCGATCTCATCCTTGCTGAGCTCCAAGGCAGCCCTATCCTTCTTCTAATCCCTGCCCTGGCCAGCCAACTGAGCAGTTTTACCCAGATTTGTGACTCATAGACTTGTAAAGTAAGGTAAACCCTCTTTTAAATACTGGGATTTGTAAGCAATTTAGGAATTTGATGAATACTAGCTATACCACCAGATAAAATAGATATTACCACTAGATGAACTACTTCTACATCTTTTCTCTCCAAGATTCCAAAATGCATTAACAAATGCTTTGCCTTTCATTATTCACTACAAAAAAAAAAATCATGCCTAATGTTAACCTGGTCAGATACCTGTTTCAGGAAAATTTACCATAGCTTTTAATCTCTAGCCTTTTGTCCTTTTTATATTCAAATATATTATTCAACTTAATTTAAATTTATTTTAAAAGAATTCTTTAAAAAAACAGGTTATTATATTATATTACCAGTTCATGGAAGGTAGCAGACCCCAGGCCGGCCCTAAGAGAGCTAGTGGGACAGAAGCACTGTGAGTTTCATGGAAGGGTGTGACATTTGCCATGAAATCTTTGAACACAAAGCACCTGGATCAGACATGAACACCTGAGGGGTGGGGGAGCCTTTGCAAGGGAAGGGAATTCTTCAATGAAGTGTGACTTGGGAAATGTTGTGGGGAAAATAGGTCATGGAAACAAGATACAGCCCATATATATAGAGATCTATTTTGTGAGATTTTAAAGCTATTCCGTTTGAGAAGCAGGCCCTCCCCTACCTTTTCAGAAGAAAATTAAAAGACCCCAAACAATCAGCAGCCACATAACTATTGACTATACTGAGCACGGAGTGCCAAATTTTGCTCTAGGCACTGTAACATCTCCTTCCAAAGGAGAGGCCATGGGGCTGCTAGGCTTTAAAAACTGATATTCTACTTTGGGAATACAGGAAAAATAAATAAAACGAAACAAACCCAGGATGGATGAGAGTCATTTTTCAAGAGAAATAGAACAGGACTGTGACGGGAGACCAAGGAAACCACCTAAATTAGCACTCATGAACTGACTGTGAAACTGATCAGCAAGGGTGTATGGTTTTCTTCTCCTATCTTCACCTTCCCAGATATAAATAGGAGGACTGAATTTAATCTGTTCGGAGTTTGGCCAAGTTAGTATAATGTGAGTGGTGGTGAGGCAGGAGGTGCAGGGAGAGATGGAGGTGTGGGAGAGGGAGGGAGAAGGGGAGGAGAGGAGGGAGAATAGAGGGAGGGAAGGATGGAAAGGGGAGCTGTTTTGTTTAGTAACTGTTTTGTTATTAAATTTTATGCTCATAATATATAATTAATAGCAAGTTTTGATTCTTTAGAATGAGAAAAAATTTCAAGGAAGAAAATGTTCAAGTAAACACATCTTTTTATTGTTATTTTGAAATTTTCCTTTACAAATATGTAAGGAACAATTTGAACAAAGTATTGAAAAGTGAGATTAAAAAAGGTAAAATGAATAATTTGCTTGATAGTTTTGATGCACCCCTATGTTTATCGCAGCACTATTTACAATAGCCAAGAAATGGAATAACCTAAGTGTCCATCAGTAGATCAATGGATAAAGAAGATGTGGTACATATACACAATGGAATATTATTAGCCATAAGAAGGAAACAAATCCTACCATTTGCAACAACATGGATGGAGCTAGAGGGTATTATGCTCAGTGAAATAAGCCAGGCAGAGAAAGACAAGTATCAAATGATTTCACTCATCTGTGGAGTACAAGAACAAAGAAAAAACTGAAGGAACAAAACAGCAGCAGACTCACAGAACCCAAGAATGGACTAACAGTTACCAAAGGGAAAGGGACTGGAGAGGATATGTGGGAAGGGAGTGATAAGGGGGAAAAAGGGGTTTTAGGATTAGCACACATATGGCGAAGGCAGTATAACATGGAGAAGAGAAGTAGTGATTCTGTGGCATCTTACTACGCTGATGGACAGTGACTGTAATGGGGTATGTGGTGGGGACTTGATAATAGGGGGAGTCCAGTAACTATACTATTTCTCATGTAATTGTACATTAATAGTAGCAAAATAAAAACAAAATGCAAAAAAAAAATTTAATGCATCGCTTTTTAAATATCAGATATTACCAAAATTCAAATATTTCTGATAAATACAAAATGACTCAAATTTCTGAAGATTCAGTTATTTGCAATTATTTTGAATTCAAAATGTGTACTTTCTTATAATTGATTTTAAATTACTTGATTCTTTCCTGCATTATTTATGTCATTAATAAAACCAAATTGCCACTAAGAAGATAATTCAAAGAATTAAGCATTGAGAAATTAGCCTCTTAGGGATATATACCTATGAACCATGTCATTTCAAAATTAATGCACCATTTTTGACGCTTTGATCAGGACAGGAGAAACTGTATATAAAAACTGCCTATGTGAATGTTTTACACCATTATAGTTGAATAATAATGTTTAAAAGGAATTGGTTACTTGTACTGTTTTCATTGATAAACTGATTTGTAATATTTAGTGCCAGTGCATAGAAACCTAATCAGTTCCCTCTTTCCCATAAAGAGAGTCAGATCCCCTGCTCTCAACCATATTGAACACTTGCATCTCACGACATTAACACTAAAAGATGTAAGACATATCAAAAACATATCAAAACAGCAGCAGACTCACAGAACCCAAGAACGGACTAACAGTTACCAAAGGCAAAGGGACTGGGGAGGATGGGTGGGAAGGGAGGGATAAGGGGGAAAAGGGGCATTACAATTAGCACACATAATGTAGTAGGGGGGACATGGGAGAGGCTGTATTTACAGAGAAGACAAGTAATGATTCTATAGCATCTTACTATGGTAATGGAGAGTGACTGTAATGGGGTACGTGGGGGGAACTTGATAATAGGGGGTCTAGTAACTATAATGTTGTTCAAGTAATTGTACATTAACGATACCAAAATAAAAAAAAATTAATTTTAAGAATCAAGACCTTGAACTAAATTGACTATTGTGAGACATACACCTGAAGTTTCTAACTATGGATTTTAATTAGTGTTAAACAAATTCTCATACCAAGAAATCATATGCATCAATCAATACACTGTACAAAAAAATGGATTCTTGCTTTTTTATTATTCCCCTCATGAATTTAGTGTTTACAATATTATACTTGTTCAGCAGAATGTAGCAAGTTAATCCTGTTCTCATAAGAATAATTTCAACCCCAAGAGTTTCCTTTATAAAATGCTGGGCACATACTAGCCATATTTTATTGATTTAGACAATATGAGTTATCAGAAAAATCTCATTTTTTAGAGCTATAACAAGATTTTCTTAACTGTACATGTTTTAAAACAACATTATTTACTCTTTTGAGCTAAAATGAATTTAGTTCATGTTGAAAATCTATAATTCTCATCACTGTGTCTTTTCTGGTTTCTCTAACCATGTACCTTAACAGCTGACTGCTCAAGAGGCGATTAGATCCCCTGCTACACATGTACTTGTTAAAGGGCTGTTTCACTTTGAACAAGATGGGGAAAAACTGCTTATTAATTCAAGCCACTTTTTCCAAGCTGACATTTCTCTAATTTCATCAGTGGAAGTAGCAGCTATTTGAAGCTGCTGCATTCTGTGTTATAAATGAGTATTCATTGTATGTGCCAAATGCCCCTTCTCCTTGCAAAGCAAATTGAACCCATAATGTAACTGGACCCTATTTGCCTTGCATTACATAAGATTTTATAACAATGATCTGTGTGGCAAGATGCACCCTGGGTCTCAACTGGTGATGCTGGATGGATCTCTCTTTTCTTTACTCTCCATCCCGTAGAAATGGACAGGTAAACTAGGGGAAAATTGTAGTGAGAGAAAGGAATGGATGAGAGGAAAGGCAAACCCTAATAATTTGTTTATGCTTTGTAACTTGTAAAAATTATATTCTTTATAACTTTATCACTATGTCAGCAAACCTGAATTACAAAAGAGCTGTCCCTTCCAGTTGCACCAATGAGGGCAAAACTGGGATGGCTCCTTGAATGACACGGATTTCAGAATCCCTTTCCTCAAATATCATTCATTTGACATTCATTAGTATTCATGGCATTTTAGATATCATGCTCATAATTACACCTACAAAGGCGACTGCCACATTGTGGCTGTGAGGGGAGGAGCTGAGAATGGAGAGAGGTGATGATCAGGGGGCAGGAATACATAGGCATATAGCGTATTTATGAAGTGAAACATGAGTTTGGAGTCAGAGGCAAGGCCCATAATATTAAGGACCTTGATGGCAATCTAAGTTTGGATTTTTTTTTCCCAGTAGACAACGGGGAGATCATGAATGATTGAAGACTTTTAAAGCCAGGGAATGATATCCTAATATTTGAGTTTTAGAAAAATCATTTGGGCAAGACTGTGGAGAGAATTTACTGAGATAAAACAACTTGAGACAGGGAACCTATTATAATAATTAATACAAATTAAAAAAAGAGAAAGGAGGGAGGGAGGAACATCGGGTTAAATTTTGAGGATAGGGACAAAAGGGAAGATGAATATAAGAGATACTTGGGAGTATAAATGTCATATGACTAATACAAAGAACCTGATGTTAAGGGGATAGTTTGGGGCTGGTGAAAACTCTGAGAGTGACACTATATTTGGGTACTGGCAGTAGCCTTAAGGGTTTCAAATTTGCCTAAGGATCTATACAGTCACACCGGTCACACATGTGCAAAAGTGAAAGCATTTGCCAGGCCTGAGGGTGGGGAAGTTACCAAGTGGGACCTTGTAGAATAACAAGAACCACTATTGACTTGGTGCTTGATGAACAGACATGAAAGCAAAGCCAGAAGGAGACAGTGAAGGGAACAAAATGCAACGTGTTCAGTGTTACAGGTTGAATTGTTTGCCTCAGAAAATATGTTGAAATCCTAGCCTCTGGTAACTGTGAATGGGATCTTATTCAGAAGTAGGGTGTTTGCAGATACAATGGAGTTCAAGTGAGATCCTTAGCGTCAGGCCTAATCCAGTTTGATTTGTGCAATTATAAGAATTAGAAATTCACACTGGGAAGATTATGTGAAGAGGGAGACACACAGGGAGAAGATGGCCATGTGACAGCGGAGGCTGAGGTTGGACCAGTGTGGCCACAAGTCAGAGGGCCAAGAATTGCTGCAAACACTAGAAACCAGAGGAGGCATGGAAGGAGTCCCCCCACACAGGGCTCAGGAGCATGGCCCTGCCGACATTCTGATTTCAAACTTTCTAGCCCTCAGAACTATGAGGCAGTAAATTTCTGTTATTTTAAGCTACCTAATTTTGGGGATTTTGTCACAGTGGCTTTAGGAAACTCATACACCCAGTGAGCATTAACATGAACAATTTGAATAGAGCCACAAGTTTTTAGAAGGTTAAGAAAACTAATTAGTTAAATATCCACAAAATGTTTTTCATCTTGCTTTTCATAATTGATTAGTTATGTGATACATGATAAGAATATGAATAGGTGAACTGGAAAACCCTTTATACAGCTCAATCTTAAAAAAAAATCTTTTAATTTCTATTAAACTATTTAGTGTGTTCTTTGTGTTGAAAATCCTGAATTTTCAGTATTCTTTCAGGCTAAAGTAAACTGTTAAAATATAACACATATAAGCATATTCTACATTTAAATATTATAATATCTACTAATGGGAATGACTTATTTGAATTTTCTATCCCATGCAAAGCACATAGAACTAATGACTAATGACTCTGTTTACCTGCTTTTATGTAATATATTTAATTGGACTATAATTTATATAAATTGAAATAAACAAAAATTCACTGTAATTAAACATTTATTCTGACTATGAATGTGGGTACCTGTACATATTATTTGACTAATAGATTCTTAACTGTGAAAAATATTTAATTATTTGAATGGGAAATGTTTTAGGCAGTATTTACAACTGGGAACTTTAGTGTCGCTTTAGATTATATATAAGCCAGGGAGGCAGAGAGAAGAATGTGTTTCTTTTTGTAACAATAATAATGAGGACAATGATGATAATGACACCTAGACTTTAAGGACTGCTTATTATACCACAGACTTTACAGGGACTATCACACTTGTTTGTCAAAAACAAAAATAAACCAATAAAACAATAAAGTAGCTGTAATTATTAGGCTCATTTTACAGAAGAGAAAACAATGTTTAATGAGTGTGAGTGTTTTGCCCAATATCATACAACTAAAAAAATAGTTGGAGACAAGATTGGAGCTTAGTCATATCCCAAAACCTTTATGGTTAATCACTACACTGACTGAATAAATTTCACAATTATGTATCAAATTATGGTTTCATTCACTGAACTTAATAGAAGACATTTCAAAAGACTATTGAAAAAATATTCTATGATCTTAACTGTATCATTCTGAACCCTACTTATAACTGATTGGAGATAGTGTGAATGGTTGGAGTATATGATTTGTGGGTCACACATGTAACTAGAAGTCTGGGTTAGGCCAGAGTGATTGATGGGTTGGGTCAGTATTTAACACAAAACAAGCAATGAATAATTATTTATTTTTGTTGAAAAAAATGAACAAGTGAATGTATGAATTAATGTTTAGACAGCATTGCAAAAACCTGAGCTTAGCAGCAGCTGATTATAAAAAGAAGAGTTAGTAAGGAGAAAAAAGTTTAAAGAAAGCAGTAAAGCTTCTGGTAAGATAAATGGAAAAGAGTATTTGAAAGATTGTAAATACAACTGGGGAAAGGAAGAAAATTGAGAAAGATGATCGGATCTTTCCAAGAAATCATTTATGACTCTGTAAAAAAAGTGCTGGCAAAAGGCCGGGGTAAAAAATTCTGCTGAAATGATTTCCTAGAAAAATTCTATTTTTTTTTTTACCTGGAACAATTTTGTTACCTTCTCTCATTTTAGAAGTTATTATGGTTATTACAAAAAACATTATATTAGAGTACAGTAAAACAAAACATCCTCAAATTATTGCACCTTCTACACAGTGTCTTTCAATCAAATGTATTCATAAGAACATTGAAGGAAACAAATTAACATTATTTCTCTCTCCATATCTCATAACTTCATGATCTGTTATATGATTATTATCTAAATATGGAGGAATTATACCTAAATTAAGAGGGTTTCTTAAACCTTACAGGTCTGTTAAACATTCCTGCTGAAAGTTCGCCATCCCAAACCCTAAACTCCAAGGGTATGAACTGCGTAAAACTAGAAGGGAACAAAAGAACTATGGTTTTCTTTCAGCCTTGTTGTGATATATAATGTATATTATGTATGTATGTAAAGTCTACATACATGTATGTAGCCTGTGTAACTATAAAAGCACATCAATACTTTGCCGTTCTGCTAGTTTTCCAGCTTCCTTGGTCAAAGAATGAAGAGGCACATTCAGAATTCTTAAAGGAGACTAGAAGAGAGAACTTCTAGTGTTAGACTAATGTAAGAAAAGGGGTAAGGAAGTCAAAATACACAGAGAAACGGATAACAGTATTTTGGTACTGAAGAGGAGATGAACAAAGACATTTTAGCTCACAAAGTTATATCTTGTGGTAGTTGGGTAAGAAAAGGAAAATGAGCTCTTTGTGCTCAAGTAATCAGCGTGGTCACAATAGGATGAGGGTTTTGTGTGGTGGTATTGGGATAAGGAAGGTTAACTTTGTTAAGTGAGTTGTGATGGGATGTGGGGAAAACATGACTGGAGATTATTTTGATGTATGTGTTAAGTGGAGAGGCAACTGTGAGGAAAAAACTGATAGGAAAAAAGTTACTGGCACTTAGCTAAATGTGACTATGTTCTCTGCAGTGAAGGAATTGCCAATAAAGCCCAGGATTTTTTTTTTAGGTTAACTATTTTCAATCTAGTTCTAAAACTCTGGATTATTCACACAGAATTCGATAAGAATATCTTTCACAAGGGCTTACTGTTTAAGCTAATTCATAAGCAGCAAGCCCATTCATACATTCTCTAAATCTGAGCAAAATTTGTAGTATTATAGAATAGGCTGGGCTAAGTTTTATTAGCTTATAATATGAAGCCACTGTCTAGGTAAATTTCAAACATTACCAATGTTTCTCCATAAGAAATGAGCCATAGAAAAATGTACACTGCTATACAATCCACATTGTGATTTGGGGTATCTAACAACTGTATTCTAAATCACTCCACTTGAGGAATGTGATCCAGTCCCGTATTTAGCCATAAAGAAGTCCATATATAGATGTTTACTTGAAAAAATTTTTTGGTAAAATCTAAGTGACTACCAACCCAGAGTTAGGCTGAAGATCTTAATATCCCTTCAAATTGGAACACATTTCAAAATTTTTTCATAGTGAAAGAACCAAACAAAACATAATTTGTGTCTTTACATGGCATAAATGAAAGAAAGCATTTTTATAAAATAGTATGAATGATCAGATGCTCAATTACACTAAAAATAAAACATTTATGTTGAAGATAATTATTTTAATCTTTGCTAGTATAGTGACTTCAACATTTAGATTTCCAGAAATTGGAACCTTAGTGCATTTATCATACCTAACATTAGTCTTTAAATGTTGACATCAACTGAGGCTCATTTATTTGGTTCTAAAACCTATCTGAATAGTCTTCCAGAAAAATATTAGTTCAAAAATCCATATTTCACAATTTGCCAAGAAACCTTATATTTTTTAAAAGACTTTAGGTTCAAGCCCAAATCTGAAATGTAAAGAGTAAAAGTATAAGTCCCATGCAACATTTGTAAGTATATCTAGCATAGATCCAAGGACATACAAATACATAAATATGAAGCATGAGCATAAATCATGAGTCTTAATACGTAAGTCATCACGAGTCACTCTAAGACAAACTAAGTTACATACTAATGGTTTGATATGAAATTTGATTTTTCTTGAATCAAGGTTTAGAATTGGGGTTCTTTTCAAAAAAAGATAGGAGTGATACAAAGCGGCAGAATGAAGGGAATCAAGGGCTCACAAACAACACTATGGTAAATGGAGATAGAGTTTCTTTTAAGCAATTAACTACCCAAACATTCTTCTACTTAAATTTGTCTTTCCACCAGCCACATCCGTATTTTCTCCCACTCTCACGCTGACTTAAACACAGTTAACTGAAGTACAAAATTCTATCAGCAGATATATAGCGAATGTTCAGAAACTGGAACTCTGAGACGCCCTGGGTAGATGACTTAACCATTAAAAACAGAATTTAAGAGTAACCAATTTCTTCTCAAAACTTACTCAGAGCTCAGTTAAAAGAACACCAATATATATTTGGAAAAATATCATTTTTCAACTCTCTACAGTTTTAAAAATTGCTATAGTATATAAAACACAAACATACCAAATAGCTCTGGTTGTGAGGGTGCAATGGATCTTAAATCTTCTGGCCAAACAAGCAACTTATATGTCAAACAGGTAGTATTTTAAAATAAACTTTTATGCTCACAGTAATTCCCATTTTGAAATGAAACATAAAATCTGTATTTTCTTCTTCATAAAATGAAATGGATCAATATGTTGGTTAATGTCACAAAACTAAACATGGGTAATGCAAAATAATGTTAAAGTCAGATGTGTAGGCAATTAGCTCTCATTTCAATACACTATTCTGAAGAGTGCTGTGTGTATGTGTGTGTGTGTGTTTAACAATAAAATATATATATATATATCTTAGTTATAATGACAAACTAGCTCTTCTGTAGTGGATCCCTCCAGCAAAGGCTTAATATATTCGATTTGTCAAAGTCAGCAGTCCTGCTAACCTTTCCCACCAGCGTCAAATGCTGAGGCTATCATCTGTTCATTATGTTGTGTAGCGTAGGGAGAAAAATGGTCAATGGGCAGAAAGTAATCCACACAAATAGCAGAATAAAACAGTCTCTTTGAGCACAGCTACAAGAAAGATGCTGGAAGAATCAGAAAATCAGCTGTGTTTTGTGTGATTTCTCTTGTCACTCTCTCTTTGCCTATCCTAAGTTTGTTTGCATGTAACTTATTCTTAACTTTACTACACTACTTAGTTAATGAAAGTGTGAGGACTACAAAAGGACTAGAAGTGGCAAAATGCTGTTTCACTGCATTATATAGACAGTGTGGAGGAAATATTAAATATGAACTGCTTTAAAAGCTTTCAAGCAGCATTATTGCTTCCAGTTAACCTGAAATAAAAGTATTTAAGTCAGAGTTTTAATATTATGTCAGCTTGTTAACTATTCCATTTAAATGAAAAATTTTCAGGAAGTTTGGGAAGTTCCAGAAAACATTCTTTTTTTTTCAGTTCTGTCAGCATGAATAGAATGTTCTATAATGAAACAACTAAGAATATGACTCTTGGCTTTATGGTATCTTCACTTTGAGTGCATGTGTGTATTTGTGCATGCATATATGCATACAAGCATGCATGAATTGTGTGTGTGTGTGTGTGTGTATGTGTGTGTGTAGGGGAGATGCTACTATTGAATAATATTGTAATATAAATTCAAGTTCAATGATTCTGTAAATGCCTCACAGTAGTAAGGATCGACAGTAAAAACCAGGGAAATTAAAATATTGATGTATTAAAATGTCCTAAATGTATTGAAACATATTAGCCTGTTTCTTCACATTAGGGTAGCATTTTCTCCCTCATCAAAAAGTGGAAAGTCAAAGTGACTTTATTGTAAATGTGCCCATTTAGGACCGTTCACCATGCAAGTTAGGTATTTAGAAAATAAGTGTCAGAGATGTAGAGCAAAGGGAAAATAAGTAGAAACATGCTTTCTGGATATAAAACTTCTCACTTTTACTAGAATTACATAAAAATCACATTTTTTAGTCTAGATGAGCAAATCACGAAAAATAGACCCAAGTATTTGTGTTAGCATGTCATAAATGAAAATTAAAGCGAGGTCTTTGTCTTCACAGCTTACACTTGTTGGTTAATTGACATATATAATGAAATATAATCAAAGGAAATAAGTGTCAGGAGCATTGGTTTTAATTCAGAAAAACCTGGGTTCTAGAACCATTTCTACTACATATTAGCTTCCAAAAACATCTATTTCCTCATCTGCAAAAGGAGAATAATACTAGTGTTTCTTCTGATTGTTAAGATATTTAACTGCCCACTTTTTCTGTCCACTTTTTCCCCCAGCAGCCCCTGGAAGTGTACTAAGCTTTCTCCATATGGTCAGACATCTCTTATGTTGTATACTGTGCTCTGTTTTTAGCTTGAAGTAAAATTCAGTATTTTTGTTTTGATATACAGAGAGTTTGGGGCTATAGTGGGTTTTTGCTGCTCTTGTTCTTATATTCAGGGATTGGCTTTCAAACCTACCTTGCCTCCCACTGATTTACCAAACTTACTTGACAGTCAGACCTGAGAAACGGCTGAGTGTCTGGGTAACGTCTGCTCGGTCCTGAGCCCTGAAATCCATTGACTTCTGGGTCAGGACGGCTGAACATGAACATCATCATCATATTTATGAACACTTACATGTACTTTAGTCTCTTATGCCAGGCAATAAGACCATGTTTATTAAGTATTTTAACTATCATAACAACTCAGTGAAGAAGGTATTATTACATGTATTTTATAGAGAAGTCCGAGGCACAGAGATAAAACACCTCCTTCCAAGCTAACAGCCATTAAGAGAAACTGAATTTACTGAATTTAAGCCCAGGCAGCCAAGCAGTGGCTCCATATTTCATGGTCTGGACATTGTGCCCTGCAGGCTTTCATCATGATTTAAGAAGAATGAGAAACATACTGGCTTAATATTTTCAAAACTGCTAATATTATCCTGTAACTGATAATTTGGATCCTGTCAGGACCGAGTTTCAGATAGCACCGAATATTGCCTTACCCTTCTGCTCCAATATGTATGGTGTCTTACATCAACCAAAAAGGAAATTACATAATGATCCCTTTTCCACTGAAAATACTCAGGTAGTACATGCATATAATTTTACCAATACCTTGGGGTATTCCAAGGTCAATGGATGGCTATTAAACTTGCTTTTGTCTAGTGAAGTTTCCTTCCGATTATAGAGGGGCCTCACAAGTGACTTTCTGTCTGCATAATTTAAATAGAGTATTAGTACAAATAATAATACTGATAACAATAATCTACATCTATATCAATAACTATATACTTTATTCTATGGTATACTCATTATATATTTTATCTCAGTCAAATAAATAAAAATGTAAAATCTTTTCCTCTTTCCATAAGAAGTAAGCTGTGTAACACACATAGTTAGATATCTAATAAGGACCTCTCTTTTTAAGCTATGTTCTCAATATTAGAGGGACACCATCTATTTGACACTGATCTAGATAGGCAATCCATTATGGCATCTTCCCCCTAACAACTCTGAATATGTGGACCATTACAGCCAATGGCTTTCTGAGTATTTTCTATTTTAGCACTGTCCTTGGAGCATTAGTGTGTTTTTTTATTTCAAGAAAATGGAGTCTCTTATGCTGTCATTACTTTACCCACGGAGTCACAAGCCTGCTACCTTATTGCTAGATACTGAGAACAGAAGAGGAAATATATCATCATAATAATAAGATTCTAATAATTATAATTTATTAATCATTTGTGAGGCACCAGATACTATACTAAATAAATATATCATCTCCGTTAATTTGCACACATAAGTATAAAGTTATTTGTAGAATTAATAAGTATTATGACATTACACAGATAATGAAACAAAGGCTTAGGAATGTTAGACAACTTGCAAAGGGTTATACAGTTAATCCATGGCAGAAATGGTTCTGGAACCAAGCCTCTACTTGATAGTTTGTTTCTTTTTGCACTGACAATATTCCATTGCCCAAATGTAGCAGTTACCTATCCATATACCTACTGAAGGACATGTTGGTTGTATCCAAATTAAGGATATTATAAGTAAAGCTGCTTTAATGTCTGTGTACTGGCATTATGTAGACATAAGTTTTCAACTCCTTTGCATAAATATCAAGAAGCATGATTGCTGGATCACATGGTAAGACTATGTTTAGTTTTGTAAGAAAGTGCCAAACTGTCTTCCTGAGTGACTGTACCATTTTGCATTCCCACCAGCAATGAATGAGAATTTTTGGTGTTCTACAACCTTTCCAGCACTTGCTATTGTCACTGTCCTGGATTTTGGCTGTCCAAATATGTGTGTAGGGGTATCTTGTTTTAATTTGTAATTCCCTAATGATACATGATGCCAAATACCTTTTCATATGTCTATTAGACATTTGTGTATCTTCTTTAGTGAGGTATATGTTCAGTCCTTTTGCCCGTTTTTATTGGGCTTCTAGATTTATTATTGTTGAGTTTTAAGAATTCTTTGTATGTTTGTATAACAGTCTATCTTATTATATTCGACTTTCTACAACAAAACACCATAGTCTGGGTGGCTTAAAAACAATGCAGATTTATTTCCCACAGATTCGGAGGCTGGGAAGTCTGAGATCAAGGTTCTGATAGATTGGTTGTTAATTTCAAACTCCACTTGTTCATTGCAGGTACTACATTGGAAACTTATTGTCTTCTTTTAAATTAACTTTTTATCCTGCAATCTTGTTATAATTGCTTATTAGTTCCACCAGCTTTATAGTGAATTATCTTGGATTTGCTACAAAGGAAATCATGTCATCTGCAAACAGTTTTATTTCTTACTTTGTAATCTTATCTTTTATTTCCTTTTCTTGTTTTATTATATTAGCTAGGATTTCTAGTATTATATTAAAAAGAAGTTGTGAGAGGAGACATTTTTGCCTCTTCCCTGATCTTAGCAGGAATGTTTCTCACTACCATATGGGATGGATGTTAACTGTAGGGTTTTTGTAGATATTTTTTATCCAGTTGAAGAAATTCTGTTCTATTCTTAGTTTGCTAAAGTCTTATATTATATCCATAATGAAACTTTAGATAAATATAGCATATATGTATTTTTTCAGGTAAAGAAATTAAACTTCAGGTTTGTAATAGCGTATTTATGTGGAAAAAGGCTAAAATATGGACAAAACACAATGAAAACAGAAAATACAGTGAATCTGAATTTGTTAACAGATTATCACACCAAAATATATCTAAATAATATGATGATATTTTGGATGAGGTCTGGCTATGGGAGTTCTTCTTGTATTATTATTACATTTTAGGCCTAAATTGCCATTCTTTATATGACTGATATTAAACCTCAACCCCTCTGTCTCTCCATTAAATACATACATACATATTATTTATTATATGTAAGAAAATAAAACAATACACACATATTTACATATGTGTGTGTATATATATATATATATGTGTGTGTGTGTGTGTGTGTGTGTGTGTGTGTGTGTGTATGTGTGAATTTTGGGGGTTGTGTTAGTGCTTTCTTAAAGCAATAAATAAAGCCAAATCTACTTATACAAATCTGTAGACTATTTATTAGTTTACAGGTGCTCTAGAGAAATCATCCCGCGTCCCCTGGTATCAAAGATATTTCTAGAGATATTAGTGTATCTCTTTTGGTCTCCATGACCAAACTCAGCTCTTTTGAATAGAAATTAGTTATGCTGTCTTTTCAAGTAGTGTTCATTAGAATCTAATAAAATGCTAATATTATAATTAACAAACTTCTTAACTTACCTATAGTGGATCATATAAAGCAACAAATTTTTCTGCTAGGAATTTTTTATATGGGACTAACAACCTTTGAAAGTAATGTAGAGAAAAATCACTTTGCAATTCAGAATATAATCTGAATTATTAAAAAGTAAGGCAAGTAATAAGGCAAATAATTCAACTGGATTTATCATATTTGAATTAACACCAGAAATGGTATACCTTTGAAATGAAAAATGAAAGTTTAAAAAAAAGGGAAGCATGTCTATGATAGAGACACAAATCTATAATTCAATGTATATGGTACACACACACACACACACACACACAGACACACATATATCCAGGTACACTGATAGTTAAATGATGTAATCCTTTTATTTTCTTCTAAGACAGTTATAACCCTGTGTTCAGTTTTTTCTAACCTGCAACTAACTAAAATTTCCTTGACCTTTTATTTCCCATCCTGAAATTCTATTTCAGTATAGGTTGTATTTGGTATTGGTTGCAAGTTATTTTACTCCTCCTCAATAATATCTTGTCATTTCTGTATTATCTCCAGTTTTATTACTCTAAATTTTTTTTCCTGGACAACTGTTCAAACACTATTTGGAGTGGTCCACTATATGATTATTAATATTCCTCAATAAAAGTGATATTTGCTATTAAATGAACTCCATTGTGAAATATATTTTCCATTAGAATGGCTAAGGAAATTTCTTTTTCTCCCTGTTTCTTGTAACCCAAAGGAACCTAATTGCTATGACTTCCACATCTGTTCCCTTTCTCAGCCATTTCTTCTCAGTTTGATTAAAAACTGTCCACTATGAGTATCCAAATCTCACAGTCATCAAAATGAAGATAAATAACATTGATTATTTGCAATGTTTCTCATATGTTGGCTCATTATTTATTACTTATTTTGTTAAAAGTATGAATATCTCATTAACAAAATCTGTTTATTCTACTACTTTCATATGTTTTCCCCTTTGTTCATTTCCATTAATTTGCTTCTATAAATAAAAAGTGAATTTCTGAAACTCAATAGTTAACAGTGACATTCAGTGAACTCAATAGCAAAATAGAAACATATCAAAATAGAAACATGGTAAAACTTAATTATATATTGTTTAGGGTAGAGGGTACTTTTACTAGCTAATCCGAAATCTAAATTGTCAGTCAAATATAACACTATTTTGTCAAAAGCTACTGCACTTAGCTATTGGTATACTTCTCTGTATGATTACTGATACTTATAAATGTATTTATATTATATTGATGAAGACCAGGGAGAAATGGAGGGAAGGAGGAAATGAGGGAGAAACAAAGAGTGAAAAAGAGAGAGATTAGGGATTGGTCAACACGTGTAGCTAACACAGAGAGCCTTCCAATGGGAAAGATTTTACAGAGAAAATAGAGTTCAAGAGTAAGAAAACAGAATTGAGTATTTTTCAAATAAAGAAGATTTGACAAATTGAGGTTGATACCTGATAAGACAGAAATAGAGAGATTGAACATTGTTAAAAGTCTATAAAAAGGTGGAATTATAGAAGGTGGAAAGAGAAGCATGGGTGTACACTGAGGTAGGCTTTTTAGATTTGGAGGCAAAAGGACACGTGGGAACCTGCCAGATAAATTAAAAGTCAATTGAAAAGGAAGGCAAGAATATCAGCTGTTAAAAAGCAGGAGGGCAAAGAAAACAAAGGAAATTTGAAAAGCAATGAAAAAATAATTTTCTAAGAAGTAGCTTCCTAAGAAGCAGACTTCTCAAACAATGTTTGGAAGGAGAGAATGTGTGACAAAGGTGTCTCATTGTCTTTGCAGTTATGAAGTAATGGATTTGCGCACAATGATAAAGTCAAGAATGTTCCAAGAGGGAAGAGATAATTTTACCTGGAGAGGGCATGAAACTTACTGGGATGATACCATGACCTAAGCGGCCACTACTTGGAGCCATAAAGGACAGACAGAAGCAATCTCTCAACATGAATAGCAGAAGTAAAAGCATGGAAAAAAAAAATACCTGGGAGAGTCTGCTGTGTCATACTAATCGGGGGGTGGAGGTGCTACACTCAGTTCTCTTTCCTGTCTTCTGGTTACGGGTGTGTGGGCATGTGCGTGTGTGTGTGTGTGTGTTATAAAAATTGTAGTTTCTAAAGGCAAAGGTAATGAACAGAAAACATATATTTTCTCATATATATATATAGAGATAGACATATGTATGTTTTTTGTTTTTTTAATATAATTTATTTTATTATCATTAATTTACAATTACATGTGCAATATTATGATTATTAAACTACCCCTTCATCAGGTCCCCCCCACCAACCCCATTACAGTCACTGTCCATCAGCGTAGTGAGATGCTATAGAATCACTACTTGTCTTCTCTGAGTTGTACTGCCCTCCCCGTGCCCCCCCAACATTACATCTGCTAATCGTAATGCCCCTTTTTCCCTCTTATCCCTCCCTTCCCACCCATTTTCCCCAGTCCCTTTCCCTTTGGTAACTATTAGTCCGTTCTTGGGTTCTGTGAGTCTGCTGCTGTTTTGTTCCTTCAGTATTTTTTCTTTGTTCTTATACTCCACATATGAGTGAAATCATTTGATACTTGTCTTTTCGGCTTGGCTTATTTCACTGAGCATAATACCCTCTAGCTCCATCCATGTTGTTGCAAATGGTAGGATTTGTTTTCTTCTTATGGCTGAATAATATTCCATTGTGTATATGTACCACATCTTCTTTATCCATTCATCTACTGATGGACACTTAGGTTGCTTCCATTTCTTGGCTATTGTAAATAGTGCTGCAATAAACATAGGGGTGCATCTGTCCTTTTCAAACTGGGCTGCTGCATTCTTAGGGTAAATTCCTAGGAGTGGAATTCCTGGGTCAAATGGTATTTCTATTTTGAGTTTTTTGAGGAACCTCCATACTGCTTTCCACAATGGTAGAACTAATTTGCAGTCCCACCAGCAGTGTAGGAGGGTTCCCTTTTCTCCACATCTTCGCCAACATTTGTTGTTGTTTGTGTTTTGGATGTTGGCCATCCTCACTGGTGTGAGGTGATATCTCATTGTGGTTTTAATCTGCATTTCTCTGATGATTAGCGATGTGGAGCATCTTTTCATGTGCCTGTTGGCCATCTGAATTTCTTCTTTGGAGAAGTGTCTATTCATGTCCTCTGCCCATTTCTTAATTGGATTATTTGCTTTCTGTTTGTTAAGGTGCATGAGTTCTTTATATATTTTGGATGTCAACCCTTTATCAGATATGTTTTTATGAATATATTCTCCCATACTGTAGGATGTCTTTTTGTTCTACTGATGGTGTCCTTTGCTGTACAGAAGCTTTTCAGCTTGATATAGTCCCACTTGTTCATTTTTGCTTTTGTTTCCCTTGCCCGGGGAGATATGTTCATGAAGAAGTTGCTCATGTTTATGTCCAGGAGATTTTTGCCTATGTTTTTTTCTAAGAGTTTTATGGTTTCATGACTTACATTCAAGTCTTTGATCCACCTTGAGTTTACCTTTGTGTATGGGGCTAGACAGTAGTCCAGTTTCATTCTCTTACATGTAGCTGTCCAGTTTTTCCAACACCAGCTGCTGAAGAGGCTGTCATCTCCCCATTGTATATCCAAGGCACTTTTATCAAATATTAATTGACTGTATATGTTTGGGTTAATGTTTGGATTTTCTATTCTGTTCCACTGGTCTGTGGGTCTGTTTTTGTGCCAATACCAAATTGTCTTGATTACTGTGGCTTTGTAGTAGAGCTTGAAGTCAGGGAGTGTAATTCCCCTGTTTTATTCCTCCTTCTCAGGATTGCTTTGGCTATTCGGGGTCTTTTGTGGTTCCATATGAATTTTAGAATTATTTGTTCCAGTTCATTGAAGAAAGCTGTTGGTAGTTTGATAGGGATTGCATTGAATCTGTAGATTGCTTTAGGTAGTATAGCCATTTTGACAATATTGATTCTTCCTAGCCAAGAGCATGGGATGCATTTCCATTTGTTAGTGTCCTCTTTAATTTCTCTTAGGAGTGTCTTGTAGTTTTCAGAGTACAGGTCTTTCACTTCCTTGTTAGGTTTATTCCTAGGTATTTTATTCTTTTGATGCAATTGTGAATGGAATTGTTTTTCTGATTTCTCTTTCTGTTAGTTCATCATTAGTGCATAGGAAAGCAACAGATTTCTGTGTGTTAATTTTGTATCCTGCAACTTTGCTGAATTCAGATATTAGTTCTAGTAGTTTTGGAATGGAATCTTCAGGGTTTTTTATGTACAGTATCATGTCATCTGCAAATAGTGACAATTTGACTTCTTCTTTACCAATCTGGGTGCCTTGTATGTCTTTATTTTGTCTGATTGCTGTGGCTAGGACCTCCAGTACTATGTTGAATAACAGTGGAGAGAGTGGGCATCCTTGTCTTGTTCCCGATCTTAGATGAAAAGCTTTCAGCGCCTCACCGTTAAGTATGATGTTAGCTGTGGGTTTGTCATATATAGCCTTTATGATGTTGAGGTACTTGCCCTCTATACCCATTTTGTTGAGAGTTTTAATCAGGAATGGATGCTGAATTTTGTCAAATGCTTTTTCAGCATCTATGGAGATGATCATGTGGTTTTTGTTCTTCTTTTTGTTGATGTGGTGGATGATGTTGATGGATTTTCGAATGTTGTACCATCCTTGCATCCCTGGGATGAATCCCACTTGATCATGGTGTATGATCCTCTTGATGTACTTTTGAACTCGATTTGCTAATATTTTGTTGAGTATTTTTGCATCTACGTTCATCAGGGATATTGGTCTGTAATTTTCTTTTTTGGTGAGGTCTTTGCCCGGTTTTGGTATTAGAGTGATGCTGGCTTCATAGAATGAGTTTGGAAGTATTCCCTCCTCTTCTATTTTTTGGAAAACTTTAAGGAGAATCGGTGTTATTTCTTCTCTATATGTCTGGTAGAATTCAGAGGTGAATCCATCAGGCCCAGGGGTTTTGTTCTTGGGTAGTTTTTTGATTACCAATTCGATTTCGTCACTGGTGATTGGTCTGTTTAGTTTTTCTGTTTCTTGCTTGGTCAGTCTTGGAAGGTTGTATTTTTCTAAGAAGTTGTCCATTTCTTCTATGTTTTCCAGCTTGTTAGCATATAGATTCTCATAATATTCTCTTATGATTCTTTGTATTTCTGTGGGGTCCTTCGTGATTTTTCCTTTCTCATTTCTGATTGTGTTTATGTGTGTACATTCTCTTTTTCTCTTAATGAGTCTGGCTAGGGGTTTATCTATTTTGTTTATTTTTTCAAAGAACCAGCTCTTGGTTTTATTGATTTTTTCTATTGTTTTATTCTTCTCAATTTTCTTTATTTCTTCTCTAATCTTTAT